>VMDO01005299.1:0-113452 GCA_007922755.1 Pedetes capensis
GGACTAATTAATCATAATTCTCCATGATGTAGATCACTACTTGCCATGTGATAAAATAATCAAATATTTTAGTAAATAAATAACTTGACATGTGGGATGTAGGGAGTTAGGAATGCAAAACAAAAAATTAATTAATAGCTGAAAGCTCCATGAAAAGGAATTCATTAATTCACTCAACATATAATTATTGAGAGCATCATATATACCATACACTATTCCAGGTATTTTGTATGTAATAGGAGGCAAAACACAGGTCTTGTCTTTTCTTTTTTTTTCTTTGTCTTCTTTTCTTTTAACTCTCTTTATCTCTTTTTCCCTCCCTCCCTCTCCCTCTCTCCCTCTCTCTCTCTCTCTCCCTCTCTCTCTCTCTCTCTCTCTCTCTTCCTTCCTTCCTTCCTTCCTTCCTTTTGTGGTGCTTAGGGGCTGAACCTAAGGTTTTGTGCATACTTTCCAAGCTCTCTCCCACTGAACTGCACCTCAGACCCCCTTTTTATTATTTTTTATCTTGAGACAGGGTCTTGCTAAATTGCACAAGGTGCTTCTGGCCTCAAATTTGTGATCTTCCTGCCTCTGCCTCTCAAGTTGCTGTGATTAGAGGTTGTACCACCATTCTCAGCAAAACACGGATCTTTTCCATGATACAGCTTATATTATAACACAGGAGATATTGAGTCAACCATAAACACATTTCTAGTACATATTGTATGGTTAGAGTGGGTAGTAGATACTAAATGGTATGGATCTAAAAGTTGAACAGGGCAAGCAGATCAGGGAGTGCTGGAGAGGCACAATTGTGGGAATACATATTTGCAAGCAGAATATAATGGGATTCAGAAACCACAGCAATGGAACCAAGAAGAGGATGTATATATTACACTGTAATTGTTCTGGAAATTAGTTGACAAAGTTAATTACCAGCAAGCACTACAGTAAACTTGCTTCCAGTAAGCTAGACATCTGTGGCTTCAGAGCATACCAGGATGATTCTATCTAGGTCTAAACATCCTTAATGAAAAATGCCCTCTTTCTTAGATCCCAGGCAGATTGCCTTGTGTAAATCCAGTTATTAATGCAAAATATCTTTCCTATGCAGAAGCTCACTGCCATCTTGTTGAAGTAAATGAAGCAAATACTGTTGTTGGCAAAAGAGTATTTGAGAAAGGTGCTGAGTTTCAAGAGGTAAAATGAGGAGATGAAACAGACCAGAGACTATGCATACAGGGAAGCAGACATTCCCAACTAAAGTTACATCATAGTTACGTTCAATCTGCTTTCAGCAAAACTACTTAGGTTGGAAAAAAAATACTATGTGATTAGTAGTAATTAGAATTACTACTGTGTAATACTTTAATGGTTAATATATTAAATTTACCTTTTGAACATTCTCATATGAAAAGAGGAGCAAAGAGTAGGGGGTGAAATGGGACCTATAGTATAAGAATATGTTTAGGAGAGAATGATTTCAAAATGCAATTGAAAGATTCTAAGGGAGACGATAACTCAGTATAATGGGGGTCTCTAAAAATAAAGTTCTGAAAATATAAATCACAAAGGTCTCAAAGAGGAAGAAAGGCAAGAGGCTGTTAAAGAAACCAGAGCTACTTCATAGAGACCTCTCTGGGAGTGTAATATTTAAATATTTGTAAGGAGGCCAGAGCTTTGAGGGTTTCCTGCAAGGAGCTGCAGGTCACTGCAGGAGACAGGATATTGAGAGGAGTGATTTTCAACTTTCAGTAGCTACCTGGACCACATGCTATGATCCAGACTCCTTTACATGGCCTTTGGGGAAAATCATAACCAGACCTGTCTGCACTGTGGGCATATCTTTCATATTTGCACACCACCACTTGGCAACTGAAGCTCCAGAAGGGAGAAATTCCTGGCACTTCCCAGATGTGCCTTGCTGTTTGGCACCTTCCTGTCCTATTCCAGTCTCTTGTCTCAGCTCTTTCCTACCTCCTGCCTAAGGGACTGAAGACCTATTCCATTTTACCCCGAGGAAAAATATTTCCTCTCTAATTTTTTTTCATAGTACATGTTCACACTTCAGGGCATTTCTCCTATTTATCTGTCTCTATTACAATATAAAAGTCACAGAGGTAGGGCATGTGTTCTAGTTCCATTATGTCATCTCCCCTGTGCCTCGCACATAAGTGAATATTCAGTAAGAGTTAGACAAGTAAATAGAACTAATGAATTAATGTAAGACAAACACCAAACAGTAGAGCAAGAAACATTTAACGACCTAATAGATACTTCTTTAGTCAATTAGTGGATAACACACAGCAACATTCCCATGAGAATATCTTATTATTTCCATTTCATTAAAGAAAAAGATGGGTTGGATGACCTATCCAATTATAGTAGGCTGAATAATGGTCCCCAAAGACATCCAAGTCTTCATCCCTGTACTTACCTTATATGGCAGGAAGGATTTTGCAAGTGTGGTTAAATTAAAGGTCTTGAAATGGGGAGATTACACTGAGTTATCAGACTGGGTTCATGTAATCACAAGTGTTCTTGTAAGAGGAAAATACAGGGAGATATCATGAAAGAGGAAAGCGATGTCGTGATCTCGGTAGATGAGGAGATTTAAAAACACTACTGTTAGCTTTGATGATGGAGGAAGGAGCCTTGAGCCAAAGAATGCAAGGAATCCAGTTCTAGAATCAGAAAAGACAAGGAAATGGATTCTCTCCTGAACCATTTGAGATGATGGCTCTCCGATACCATGATTTTGACCCAGTGAGACCCATTACCTACTACTGACTTCCAGATCCAGAAGAGAATACACATATATTGTATTAAGGTACCAAGTTGTTGTTGTTAGGTGCCATCGAGTCCGTATCCGACTCATAGCGACCCTCATAGGGTTTTCAATGGCTGACTGCTTCAGGATTGCCTTAGGAGTGGATTGCCAGACCCTTCTCCCAAAGGTACCAAGTAGTGGTCATTTATTACAGCAGCTCCAGGAAACTAACACAGCAAGTACAAGTCAGTATGGAAAGGTCAGCCAATGCATTGTCCTATTTCTGGAGCTCTGCCATGATGAATTTTGTAGTTCTGGATGAGTTACTTAAGCTCTTAGTCCCAGGGCAAGAAGCCACATGGGCCTCATCCTGCAGGAGCGGTGGCAGGTCATACCCTGTTCACTCTGAGGAGGGCTGAGGAGGAGTCCTCATACTGAGCATTGCCTTTGTAGGCAGGACACCTCCAAAGAGAGGCAGCTGGACACTGCACTGGCTGTGCCCTGCCCACCAAATGCTCCCATAGCATCCCTGACAAGGAGCCACACCTGCACTCTGGGCATTATGCTTTGAAGTATCCTCCAAAGCCTCACATGCTAAAGGCTTGTTGTTGTTAGGTGCCATGTAGTTGAGTCAGACTCATAGTGACCCTCATAGGGTTTTCAATGGCTGATTATTTTCAGAATTGTTTTGGGATTGGATTACCACACCCTTCCCCCATTTTTGTGGTGCTGGAGATTAAAACCGGGTCCTCAGAAAGTGCAGAGCAACACTTTACCAACTGAGATAAACCCCAGCCCAGCTAAAGGCTTGGTTGCCAGCTAATGGAGCTTTACAGATGTAATTGGATCAGGAGGGGCTTGATTTCACAAATTGATTAATCCATTAATGGGTTTACAATATGATGTCATTATTTGGAGGTGGTAGAAAACAAGGAAGTAAAAGACTAGTTGTAAGAACAAGATCACTGGGGACATGCTCTGGAAAGGTAGACCTTCTCCCCAACCTTTTCAAAGCTCTCTCTGCTTCCTGGCCAGCATGAGGTGAGCAGCCACTGCCACATACTTCCACTACTGTGATATTCTGCCTCACCTTAGACCCAAGGCAATGGACTCAGCTCACTCTGGGCTAACACCTCTGAAACTGTGAGCCAAAACATATCCTCCTTCCCTTCAATTGTTTTCTAAGGTATTTTGTCACATCAACCAAAAAAAAAAAAAAAATGGCTAACACACTGGGTGAGAGTGGATGGGTGACTTGGGGGAGGGGAAGTGCTTTGTGTGCATCCTGAGCATCATCTCATTTAATCCTTGGCAATGGTATCATTGCTACTCCCTTTATATAGATGAAGAAAGTGAGAACTAGAGAAATTAAGTGGTTTGCCCAAGGTTGCATGGTTAGGGGATGAACTGGGATTTGAACCTGGGTCTCTCTTGATTAATTAGTAGGTCTGTGTGTCTAAAATCAGTGTCAGTGGTTCTCAAGGTGGGAACAGCAGCATCAGGATCAACTAGGAATTTATTATAAATATAAATTCTCAGGTTTCACCTTGGATCAACTGACTCGGAAATTCTGAGGTGAGATGGAATCTGTTTGAAAGGAATCTCCAAGAAATTCTGATGCCCACTTGAGATTAAGAACATCTGTTCTTTTTTTGTTTGCTTAGTTGGATTTTCTTCTTTCTTTCTTTCTTTTTTTTTTTTTTCTTTTTTTTCTTTTTTTTGTGGTACTGGGGGTTGAACCCAGGGCCTCGCGCTTGCATGCTCTGCAAGTGCTGGACCACTGAGTTGCACCCCCAGCCCATTTTTTTTCTTACTGTTTGAGACAGGGTCTCACTAAGTTATGCAGACTGCCTCTGGTCTCGAACTTGCGATCCTCCTGTCTCTGCCTCCCAAGTCGCTGGGATTACAGGCGTGCGACACCGCACCCGGCCTTTTATTTTATTTTATTTTATTTTATTTTTTTGAGACAAGGTCTTGTTATGTAGCCCAGGCTGCCTTTAAACTCAAAATCCTTCTGCCTCTGCCTCTCAAGTGCTGGGATCGCAGGCATGTGCCACCATACCTGGTTAGAGCCCCAGCTCTATGCTACTCTTCTTAGAATCCCTCAAAAGGACAGTTACAGTCTTGTTTCAGGCTCATCTCTGGCTTCCTTGAGACACTCAGTAGCATTACAAATAGTAAGTGGCCAATTTGCATGGTACAAAGACATTTCCAGATTCACCAGATGACCTTGCAATGGAGGATTTAGGAGAGAGGTAGAGGTAGGATCCAGCACAGAGGCAGAAACTCTGTTGACTGACTGGAGAGTGAGTTTAATGAGAAAGAGTAAGGTGCAAATGAATGTCATCTCTATTCTATTTTAGAAATGTGTAGATATTAGCCTGAGATGACAAAAGGAGCCTGATGTTCCTGTAGATAGCCATTCATTTAAGCTACAGTTTTCAAGCACCTACTGGTATCTACAATTTTCAGTGCTAGATAGGGTCCCTTTACTTTCGGCACTTATAAGACAAGGATACTGGACTAAAATGACCTGAAGCCTAGAGAACCCACATCACAGAATGGGGCAGGGACTGAATTAGGATCTGGAGGAGGGTTTCATGCCTTTTTACTCTGCGGGCCTCATGAAGGATTTAGCAAGCTTGGACATTCCTAGATGCAGTATCTATTCATCAGCTGCTTTTCTGATGTGAACCTCATAGGTGTCGTTGCCCAAGTCCACCCACAAGAGGCCCTCTGTGGTTTAGGACTGTCTCACCCTCCCCTCTCCCTGTATCTGTAGGAACAGTACAGGTGGGTCCTCACTCTCCAGCTCTAGTTCATCAGCTTTTACTTCTGCAGAGCTAGAAGCAGGATGTAGCAAGTTGTTTCAGGACAGAGGACAGCAAGGGCTAACATAGGAGTTGGACAATAGTAAGCTAAGGTTTGTATATTTTTGTGGTGTGTATATTTTGTGTAAAATTTGAAGATAAGGTATTTGTAGGAAGCAGACCCAAAGAAACATGAACTATTGAGTGGTGAGGGTATGGAAAGAGGCTCCTTCAGTTCTCACTGAAAGCTCTGCTTTGTTTCTGGTTTTGCACTACTGGGCTGTAAGCATGGTAGGGAAGTGCTGTAGCTCTGAGTTATAGCCCCAACCTAGATTTCAGTTCTTATATACCTCTTCAGACTTGTGGTATATTTTGAGGCCAACAGTGATGTATTGCTGAACCAACTCCTGTTTATTCTATCAGTGCTCAGCTTCTTCTAACATAATTTGCAACATGTCCACCAAGGCTGCATCGACTCCACAGTGATCTGGCCAGTGATTTGCCATTTTTGATGTCACATAATTTAATTCTCATTCTCCCTGCCCCCAAGCAGGAGTCAAACCAACAGAAGCACCAACATCTAACTTGTCCTGACTCTACAGTTGTGCTGCAGTACTTTCATTTGCTTGTTTACTGATTTAAAAATTATTTAGTGAACAAATATTATGTGCCAGTCACAATGCTGAGTACAGGAGATACAATGGCGAGAATAAACAAATGTACTTGCTGCCTTTATGTTGACAGTCTGGAGTAGGAGAAAGGCATCCACCAAATGATTATAAAACCAAATGTGACCTTGTGACGTGTACCACGTTGAGGGTGGGGGTTACTAGCATGAGGGGAGGCACCACATCTGTAGGGAGTTCAAGTGGGAGGGCTTGGCCAATTTTAGGAACTGAAGAAAGGCAGAGAGAGAGAGAGAGAGAGAGAGAGAGAGAGGGAGAGAGGGAGAGAGAGGAGAAGAAGAAGAAGAGGAGAAGAGAAGAGAAACTGAGGTGGGGGAGATTAGGTTTTGTAGGACTTGTTAAAGGGTGCTACATTTACCCCCGAAGCAATAAGTTTCATTAGGAGAGGGTTGTGATTACATTTACATTTCAAAAATACCACTTTGGCTTCTTTGTAAAGTAGGGACATAAAAAAGAGCAGGTGGACAGCTCAGAGATTGCTCAGGCCAGTGATGATGGTCACTAACCCAGTGTGGTAGAAATGGGGATGGAGGGAGGAAGAGACTCAAGAGAGAGTCAAGAGGTAAGGTTGGGTGATGGAATAGATATAGGTAGAGAGGAGGGATCAAGGATGACTCTAAAAACTGTAGTCTAAATATTAACAAACAACACATATTGTGCCTAATATGGGCATTGTCCTAAGTGTTTTATATGCATTAATCTTTACAACATCCCACTGAAAGAGGTGGCACTATTATTATTCATGTGGGAAGCAGAGACAGAGAGAAGTTAAACGTATTTCCTAGGATTACACAGCTAGTAATAAGAGAACCAGGATTTGAATCCAAGCAGCCCTCTTTCAGATTCTGTGATGATAACTATGACACTGACTTTTCTCTTGGAAAAGGTAGATAGTACTCAAAATACTCTAGGTTCAACTCAGTCTCTACCCACAGCAACATGAATAAGTGTGCGGGAGCAGCAGGGGAGGATGGGAGCATAGAAGATGCACAACCCACCCACAGGGCTCAGCTGGCTGGGATGGGGGAGGGAGAGGTGCAGTCAAGGGCAGCAGCTTGGTCAGAGGAACAGTGATGGACTTGGAGCCAGAAGACTTGCCTCATTGTATGACCTGAGAGAGCAACTGACAGTGCCCACCCTTGATTAGTCAGTAACAACTGTCAACCTGTGGGGGAAGAGGTTGATTGGCAGTTTGTGGTTAGAGAACCAGTCCAAAATGGTGGCATGGTGTGTTGTGGATGGCATGGCCTGATCTCCAGGCCTGGCAGACCAGAGACCCGAGCCTCAGGTGTGGGCCCAGGGGGGCTTCCAAAATCCCACCCCCAGTGACATCACTTCTGCAAAGCTAAGGCCAGCCTCCCAAAGTTTCATAACCCCCTCGGGTAGTGCCATCTTCTGGGGACTGAAGGTTAAAGCAGATGATCTTTAAGGAACACTTTATGTTGAAACCGTGACACAGCCTGAAATGGGGACAAGCATAGTACACTGCTAAGTAATGAACATACAAGAAGCAAGTTCAGTGTCTGATCTAAAGCATGTAAAAGAATGATAGATAAATTTGAGTCTGTAATGAAGGAAGTTGTGTCAGTGTCAGTGTCAGACTTGTAGCCACCCTATGTACAACAGGCGAAATGATATTGTCAGTGCTTCTTTGCTATTCCTAGGGTTTTCAATGGTGGATTGTTTTAGGAATGGGTTGCTGGGTCCTTCTCCCAAGCCCATAGTATCTGGTGTTCCCAGGCATTCTCCCATCCAAGTACTAACCAGGCCCTACCCTACTTGGCTTCTGAGGTCTGATACTACAGTGGTACAGCTGCAGGCCAATGAAGGAAGTAGAGAAGGCTGAAGCTCCCATCTGGTCTATCTACCAAACATAGCTAGTCATAGATCTCATTTAGGAGAACTGGCCTAGAAAGTAGTCACAAGCACATCATCCCAGTGAGGGATGATACCAAAGCAGAGCTCAGTGGTGAACTGGCTGGTTGTTAAAGCCACTGGATGACTATTGCTGAGAAACTGCTTGAAAACCAGCACTGGGAGCCTGCAGAAAGGCACAGTCCAGCTCAAGTCACCTTGTAACAAATCTGCAGGGCACATCTTCAGCCAAATATCCCAAATGTATCGGCTTCATGTGCTGCAGGTCAGAATGCTTCCGCAGCTCGCCAGTCATCTCTTTGATCTGAAGATACACTAATTTGCCCCAGCTTTGCTGGTTAATGCCCAGCCAACGACTCATACTTGACCACCTAGTTCCTCAATGACCATTGAGACTCGTTGATGTTTGCAGTAGTGGCTCCCAAGAACTCAGAGGGAGCCACTTTAAATTAAGAAAAAACTATCATCCTGTAGGGAGAAATTGGGAGGAAATTGGCAAACACCCCAAAACTGGGAAAACAACTTTTGAAGATCTGGTTTGTAAATTAGAAATCTAGGGAAAATGAAAGTAACTTGATTGGACATTTGTACAAAACCCTTAACAAATCCCCCAAACCTGACTGGACAATTAGAAAACAAAGGACTCAATGCTGATTGCCTCGAGCCCTCTATATAAGCAGCTGCACTGCAGCAGCTCTCTCTCTCTCTCTCTCTCTCTCTCCCAGCCCATGGATAAAGACAGAACTATCTCTGGACTTGACCATCAAGGTGACAAGAACTCTCTCCAGCATTGGACCATGGACAACTAGACGGTGCTCTGAAGGAGGAAGATCTACAATCAAGGTGAGGACAGTCTCTGGTCCCAGTGCTGGAGGCAGAAGAGCTGCTCCTGCCCTTGAGGCAGCATAAGAGCTGTAGCACTTGTAAGCTGTACACTTTAGGTTCCTCTTGGCCCTTGTCAGGGCAGAGAGGCAATAAAGAGCATGATCCTCTAAGGTAAAGCATCCCGAGGCTTTTCCTCTCTCCCCTCTCACAATGTTCCCAAGGGCCACAGGAGTCCATGCCCCTCACCCAAGGGTCCTGAGTGAGTTGTGTTTAGTTATCTGTGTGCATGGCTGCCCCTCCTGTCTGAACATCCAGGCTGGACTGGCGAGGAGTGCGCCCCACATAATCCCAAGTAGTGCATTGCAACCTGTAATGTACTCACAGATCATCTTGGAAGGTGGCAAAAGGACATCTTCTTATTGGATAGGTCTGGGCAAATTGTTTTAATTTTCTATTGCTGCCATCACATATCAGCATACATTTTATGGCTGCAAACCCACTCACATTCTGTAGGTCAGAAGTCTGCACACAGTGTGGCTCAGCTGCTTCTCTGCTCTGAGTTTTACAAGGTTGAAGTCAAGGTGTTGGCAGGCTGCATTTTTTTTCTGGAGCAGTTGAGCATGAATCAGCTCCAAGTTCCTTCAGGTTGTTGGCAGAATTCAGTCGGTCCCCGTTTGCTTGCTAGTTGTTGGTGGTAAGTTGTTCTTAGTTTCTAGAGTTGCCTGCATTTCCTGGCTTGTATTGCCACTTCCAGCATCTTCAGCCCAGCAGCTGTGTGTCAAATCTTTTTCTTGCTTGAGTCTCTCCAATCTTCCCTACTGCCTCATGTCTCTTTTGCCCTCTTCTTGCACCAGATTTCTCTGACCAACTTGATCGTGAGCCCACTTACATAATTGAGGCCAATCTCTGTATGTTAAGGGCAGTTCTTATTCACTTTTAATTTCTTCTGCAAAGTCCCTTCACAGCAGTGAATCCCCAGGGAACGGGGAATCTCAGGAAAGAATGGTTAGAATACTATGGCGACACTAATCAACACCCCACTCTTGTTGTGGCTGTTGATTTGCACGCACTTTAGTGAGGTTCTAAAGCATTAGCTTCCCTGTTTGTGATGATGATGTTGTGTGAGTTTTAGGATCAGAGACAGAAACTCTACGAAGACGCCTATATTTGTCCCTTCACAAGCAAAAGAGTTTGCACTGAAGGAGGGGAAACTGCCGCATAGAGAGCTTTCCCAAAGTTATACAGAAACTGCACTAGGACTTAGTTATTCTGTAACCTAGGTTATGCATATTTCTTTGCTGTCATTTACTCAAGTATTCACTTAACTATTCATAGATTTTCTCATCTATTGATTGAAGAGTTATCAAGCACCTGGTCTGTGAGACATTTTATAGCTTCATGAGTTACAAGGCATTTATCATCTTTGTCCCCATGGAGCAAATTTGGTAGTTTGTAGAATTACATCCATCAAACAAATACTCTTGCAAATAACTAGGGACTTATACAACTGATATAAAAAGGAGAGGCTTCCATGAAAGCTTATAATAAGGAGAGCTAACCTTGTCTTTAAGGATCAGGAAGTGAGGAAGTGACATTTAAATTGAGCCCCAGATGATACATGCTCGTTACGCATAGGTGATTAGGAGGGATAGGATTAAATTTGAGGGGAAACCATGTGGGAAAATTCTAAGGTTTGGGGCAGAACAGAGAATCAGGGAGGGATTCAGTGTGGTCAGAAAATACTAGAGGAGGGAGAGAAAGGTGGGAGATGAATCCAGAGAGGCAGGGCAAGTCAGATTGACAATGACCTTCAAGGCCATAGAAAGGAATTTCAACCTTATCTTCAGGGAATGGAAAACCACAGGAGAGTACAGTCTCATGCTGAGTTTTGAGTTGTTGGAAAGAGTATTTGGACTACTGGGGAGAATGGAGAAGGGGAAGAAGGTGACCATGTGTGTATGTGGACACATGTTGTTGTTGTTAGATGTCATCCAGTTAGGTCTGACCCACAGTGACCCTCATAGGGTTTTCAATGGCTGATTGGGGATTGATTCAGAAGTGATTTGCTATGTCCTTCCCCCATTTTACGGTCCTGGGGATTGAACTTGGATCCTCAGGAAGTGCAGAGCAGCAGTCTACCAATTGAGCTAAACTGTAGCACATGTGGACACATAGGGTGCATTTAGTAAGGCCAATAGGAATGTATTCCAACAACTCAAGTGTGAAGTGGCTTAACCCAGGGTGGCATAGACCTAGGGTGACATAGGCTATGGGCAGTCAAAGTGAAGAGTGAAAAATGAATTTGAGACAGATTTTGGAGGTAGAAATGCCTTCTCTTGTGATGGCTCGGATAGAGGGGTGAGGATGAAGATGGTCACGGTGACTTCTGGTTTCTGTTGTATTTGTGGCTTTTCTTATATAACATGAGTCATTTATACACCACATTCCTATATATAATAAGAAGCCTTATATTTTATTGATAGCCTAGCTTTTATTAGATTGTGACCATTATGATTCAAGAGGCAGCAACATCCTGTTTGCTACCCCTGCAAAGAATTTGTTTGACCAGATTTGTTAGTGGAGTTTACAGAATTTGTATTATAAATTTTATGATAATATTCAGCCTTCTAATGTTTCTTCCTCTTCCCATATCACCCTTTCTATTTCTTCCTCATGTCTGCCTGGGCTACAAAATGCAAACATGGTCTCCAGTGATGAAAACTGTGTGTGAAAGGGAGGATTTCCTTCATTCCTTCCTTCCTTCCCTTCGTCCCTTCTTCCCTCCCTCCCTCTTTTCCCTCTCCTTCCTTCCTTCGTTCCTTCCTTCCTACTTTCCTTCCCTCCCTCTTTCCTTCTCTCTCTTCTCTTCTCTTCTCTTCTCTTCTCTTCTCTTCTCTCTCTCTCTTTCTTTCTTTCTCTCTCTCCTTTCTGCCCCAAGGCTGGCCTGAAACTTGCTATGTAGCCCCAGCTGGCCTGAAACTCATGGTTTTCCTGTCTCGATCTCTCTGTTGAGATTCCAGGTGGGGACCAACACTTTCAGCTTTCATTTGTTTTTAACAGTCAGAATCTCATTTTCTTTATTTTTTTTCTGATTTCTTTTGCTCATGTGGCACACTGGATATTACTAATTCTTGTGATGGCAATAACATTGACTGCTCTGTTCCTGGGTGGGTGTTGCTCTATTTATTACAGAAAACATAGACCCTGGACCTGACACCACCAGATAAAATACATAAACCTACTGCACACTCCACTATCATGGCAGCCATCCTTCCTGGTGCTTGCATTTCTCCTTCTGGGGGCTCTGATATCAGAACACCTGGACTTAACCTAATCCCTGATCTCCCAGCTACCAAAGAGATACCTTCAGCATTCACTTTATCTGCTTCCTCATTTGTAAAATAAGGTAAAATCAGGCTGTTGGGAATACTGAAGGAAATAATCCCAAAATGTGTTTAGCTCAGCACACAGGACATTTTCCATAAATGGAATTCTTATTGTCGTCCCTGTTAGGGAAGAGGGGGGCTGGCACATCACCTTCCTTCCTTTTGTTCTTTTCTGGTGATGACAGTTGAGGGGAAGGGGGTCTTTTCTCAGGAGGAAATGAAGGTACTGAGAAGGCCCAGGAGCCCAGAGCCCATCTTGCAAAGAGGCCTTGCCCAGTTGATGGTTCTGGCCACAGACATCGTAGTGAGGAGCAGCTGTGAGCTGCTCTGTTCCCATGTGCACTCATCTGGCAGCTGAACTCTGCTTAGTCCCCTCTCCTTTGATTTAGCTCACTCCAAGTGACCATGAATCCTCTGGGGACCAAAGCAAGCATGGCCTCATCAGCATTTTGTCTGAATGAATGCTTCCCAAGTATGTTGGTAAGAGGTGCAGCATTGATAGGGTCCTTGGGCAAATGGATTCGTCTTTCAGAAAAGAGGCTGGAGTGGTTCTGGCACTGAGGAAGTAGAGGAAGGGCAACAGGCCATTGAGTCCCATTCTTCCCTCCAGCCACATACTCTGCTTACTCCCTGACCAGCTGCCTGACCAGCTGCCATGCCATCTCCATCTGCAGGCCCTGTAAGTGGTTTTGTGCCTTTGCACCACTGCTGTCTCTCAGGTCTCCTGAAATAACCTAACCTTCTCTGACTTACAGAATCTTGCTTGCCCTTCAAGACTCAGGTCAAAAGTCACACCTCTCCGATGTCTTTTCATTCACCCACTCTCCAAATATTCATTAAGCAGGCTGTGTTAGACACAGAAGACACAGCTGTGAATGGATGGACCAAACCTCAGCTCTCATGGAGCCAGGTGACAACGAACAAATAAATGACCCACAGCACATCATGCTCTGATAAGTGCCATAGAAAGATGAGAAAAGGGGGGCAAGTGTGGGGTGAGTGGGGGAAAGAGTCACTTTTGGAGGAAGTAATTTTTTCTTTTTTTCTAACTAAGACCTGTGGGATGAGAAGAAACCAACCATGTGAAGAGCTGGGGGTCTTGAGGTATAAACTCGCTAGTTTTTTTTGAGGGACAAAAATAGAGTTGCTATGAAGGGCAAAGGAAAGGCAGCATGAGAAGAGAGGAGAAAGATCCCAGGGAAGGTCTCAGATGAGAGAGAGAGAGAGAATATCTAATTTCATATTTGTAATGGCATCTTCTGTGTGAGTAGATGGATTTGGGAGAGAACAGAGAAAAGAGGAGAGCAAGGATTAGAGAGGCAGAAGAGTCACCCACCAGAGGCTCTTCCAGTATTTGGGACGGAGATGATGGAATCCAGCCTGAAGTTACAGCTGTGAAGTGGGAGAAGCAGGCCATGTAGCAATGCATTTTAGACATACAGTTAATGATACTATGCTGATAAATTGGGTTTGTGGGACAAGATGGTTCCTGAGCAACTGAATGTACTATTGTACTGCCCTTTTTTAAATGGGACAAAGATGGTAGTAATGATGGTTAGGGAGACTGGAGTATCTAAAGTTCTTTTGGACTTGGTAATTTTGAGATGCCTTTTAGATATCTAAAGGGGACTGCCATGCAGTAAATTGACAGTACCAGTGTGAAATTTAGGGGAAGAGGACTTAAGCTTGATCAGCATGTAGGTGGTGCTATGGTTTGGATGTAGTTTGCTCCCTCAAGGGTTCATGTGTTAGAAGCTTGGTCCCCAGTGTGGTGATGTTAAGAGGTGGTGAGGTCTTTAAGAAGTGGAGCTTATTGGGAGGTTGTATCTTGTACGAGACTGAGGTAGTTCTCATGAAACCATGGCTAGTTCTCATGAGAGGGTTGTTAAAGAAAGAGCAAGACTGGCCCCTCCTTGGTCTCTCTGTGGCTTCCTGTTTCACTATGTGAGATCTAACTTTTGTAGGCACTCCTGCCTGATGCCTTCTGCCTTGACATGATGCGTCTTGGGGGTGGAGAGGGGTGCCAGACCAGTGCTATGCTGGACTTTGAGCCTCAATAATTGCCCTCTTTTTTTCTTTTTCTTATCTTTTCTTTTCTTTTTTTCTTTTATGTGGTACGAAGGATCAAATCCAGGGCCTGTGCGCATGGTAAGCAATCATTCTACTGAGGTAAACCCATAGCCCCAACCTGTCCTCTTTATAAAGTACGTAGTCTCAAGTAGTTTGTTATTTCAGTGGATAACAGACTATTATAGACATTATTAAAAGCATTAAGACCGAGTAAGATCTCCTTGGAAAGGGTACAGAAGGCGAAGAGGACAGGATTTATACATTGTTGTCTCATAAATAACCCTCTCAACCCCTTCCTCAGTGTCCTCCCTGACCACCCTCTCCCTTTGGAGTGAGTATTGAATTTCTCCTTCCTTTACAAGGAAATATTTAGATACCCACAGATCCTAGATGCTCTAATCTCTGTAGGTTCCACATCATAACAAATATATTAAAATTCACCTTCATTCTACATTAAATTTAATTAAATGTGATTCTTTTAAGAGTAGAGTTACAATTGACTAGTTTGACATGTTGCACTTTGTAGACATTTAATTAAGCTATCATTTGATTTTGACCTTTGTAGTTTTATTTGTATGTTTTAGAGCCAACTCTATCTGTAATGTTTTTTGCTATTTTTGGATGCCCTTGGTAAGCTTAAGTGCAAGGGCATGGGACTTCAGCTTGTCATTGTTAAAATGAGCTTGCTTCTCTGGACTCTGAACAATATTTCATCCCCCTCTAAAGGCACCTCAGTACCTTCACATGATAGCCATGTGTTGTTATGTCTGTTTCCTCCATTTGACGATAAGCTTGAACAGGGCAAGAAGAAACTCGAGAGTTTGGTGTGTGGCAGAACTGAATAATGTTTATTTATGGAAGTAATTAATTTGAACTCATAAGGTGAAAACGGGGCTGGGATTTAGCTCAGCGGGTAGAGCACTGCACTGCAGTCTCTGGGGCCCTGAGTTCAATTCCCAGCACCGCATAAATGGGAGAAGGACCTGGCAATCCACTCCCAAGGCAATCTCGAAGCACTCAGCCATTGAAAACCCAATGAGGGTCGCTATGAGTCGGATACCGACTCGACAGCACCTAACAACAAAAAGGTGAAAACGCCAGGTTCAGGGATACAATGTGTTTTCAATCCTCATTTGGGAAAGGGCTTGTCCTTGCAAGACATGTGAACTTGGTTTTCTCTGGCACTCTTACAAAAGGAGGCAGAGTTGTGCACATGTTTGGAGCAATGGGCTTTAGTCCCAGCCACACCTCCTACTAGCTGGGACTCTTGCATCAGAAAATTCACCTCTATAGATTTGATTTTTTGGGGGTCCCATTAAGTGAGAACATTTTTGTAAAACTTATTAGCTTTAAAACACTGCACTCTTAAAATAATATGTACTTTTTTAAAACAATAAAAAAAGTTTAAGATCTTACAACTCAGTCCTGAGGGGATGTTTCTAGATTTTTCTAGCAAGGGGGATGCAAAATACATTTTGTTGCCTGACTCCTGGTCCTGAAAGAAAGCAACTGTATCTAAACAATGGCCCTTTATAGGAGGTCTTGTAAGAAAATCCTTCAGTAATAAACCAGTCAAATCTCAGAAGTCACTTTGAGGTAGAGAATGGGAAGGAATCCCACAGTCCCAGGTCACACCCTGGTCCTCTCAGATTCAACAATACTTCATAACTGTCTCCTTCATGCCAAAGAACTGAATCTGGGCCAGGTTGTCCCCTCTTGTGATGAAGAGGAGACATGATTACATGGATTATAGCCTGCTGCTAGGTGCCAAGCAGCTCCAACGGCCACAGGGAAATTTCAGTCCATCTTGGCTTCACCCTGCTAAATATGTCAAAGGCTCTAAAGTGTTCTGTCAAGAACTTCAGATTTTATGGGTTGGCAACCAATATAACATTTGGAAATAGATGTTGACCAGAGAAGAGGCAAGTTTATGCTTTTTATGTCACCAACACATACTGACTTCAGGGCTCAGGGCCTGGTGAGGGCCAGGTGAGGTCAAGCTGCAGCTGGCCTTTGCTCCCCTCTGCCATTTTGTATTAGAGGATGGAAGGAGGGTGTGTCAAGTTGGCCAGGCCACAGGTTAAAATTGCCTCCAAATCTACTCATCATGCTGCTGACTGTCGTTGCTCTCTTTGTGTGAGGCTGGATGATAATATAAATGCTGTGAAGAATGCACATTTATTGTACATTTCAGCAATATGACATTCTTTTTGTGTGATGCGGGTAAGGTGCTATGTTTCCAGACTCAGATATGTCTAAAGTGTTGATCACTTGGACGGAGAAACTTTAATTTAGTGGTAACTAAAACAATCACCTTCCCTTTGTTACCAAATACTTAGTTTACAAGTTCCTCAAAATGAAAGGTAGATTGTTGAAGGGAAAATAATAAGTGTGGTAGAAAGGATCAGCAGTGGGATGATAAGCCTCTGGTACTGGTGTGGAAAGAAAGTGAAGAAATTCAGATCAATCTGCAGATGGAGGCTGTTGCTTAGCAAAGTCTTCCATGGGGGCGTGAGTTAAGAAGGACACACTGTCCATCTTCCACAAAGTGGAAACATGAATATGATTCTTGACTAATCCATCATGTTGGACCAGTGGCCTTTGTAGCAATGGATTAATTATATTAGAACCATGAAAACGTCTTGCTGCCCTGAACAACTCTCATGGCACAGGTTTGCTGGTAATGGATCAATATTACTTGCACCTGCTCCAGGAAATTTATCTCAACCTGTTCATTTCAGTAGAATCTCTGCCTGTTATGAACTTAGTGCCCCACACGTTTGAGATTTGGAATCCACTGCTTTCTCTTGTGTTACTGCTAAATTTATTAGTATTATGATGAGTTGGGGCATATCACCTCAATCAATCTCTTTCAAGCTATATGCCTCAGTTTTCTTATGTGTAAACAGAGAATAATACAGATACCTTTGCTCTAGAGTTTTTCTAAGACTCAGGAGAGGATATGCTTATATTAGCACATATACCCTGTATATTCTCCAACTGTGTGGCGCACAGCAAGTGGTCAATAAAATTAATTTCTCTCTATCTCCATGTTGGGACTTTGTGACTGAAGAGTGTCTCTTTTACACATTTTTGTACCACCAGATGAACCTAGTTGGTTCATTTTGCTGTTTTGGGTGATTTCTCATTTCTTTCAAAAGGCAGGGTACCAAACCTTCAAAGCTAGTGATTACATATCAAGCAGGGTCCATGCTGCTTTTAGCTAACTGTCCAGTCCCACTCTGTGGCAGGTACTGGAGGCTTTTGGACAGAGTCATCTTCTATGCATTGAGGGATATAGCCACTGGCAACTTTACATATGATGTGAGCAAGTTAACCTACGCCATCTTTCCTGTTAGCAGCTTCTATCTTGTGAAGAGAGCAGCCTAGGCAGCCCCTACACTGGGGGCCAAAGTCTGCATGACCCAATAGAATCTTTACCAAGCATATATATATATATATATATATATTCATAGCCTGCTTTCTAAAAATGGGATTTAACATACATTCATGTTCAAATCTCACTTGTTCCTCTCTTACATTGCTGTTTCTTTCTCTCTCCTTTTCAATCCTCACCTCTGCTCACCCTCTTCTTTCTCACTTTATAAAAATGCTCCATTCATCTCCACCTTTTCTTTTATATTCTGCTTGTATGTGGAAATAGAAGTTTCTCATCACCTTACCCTTTCACAGATATTTATACATAAGTATGAACAGATCAAATAAACAGGAACTTAGGTTAATTTAATAGAAAAAATAAAATATGGAATAACATTGATTTTGGCCAATATCAATTACAACCATTCTACTATATTTTACAAAAAAACAACTGAACATTTTACACATGTACAGTATTTTTCAGTAAAGTGGACTTGGATTTAACAATGGGTCACTTTTAATTAATGAATTAAAAATCAAAAGACAAAAGAGAACAGAAGAGAGGACTTTTGTCTCTAGAAGTTTAGACCATCCGTCACGTCTCGAAACTTTGTACTATCCATTACATATATCTCCTTATGAATATATATATTTATACATAATATATAACATTAACTTAAACTTTGAAAGCATTATGTCCTACTTAATAATGTTATGTAGATAAATGAGGCAGTAACACACTAGTAGTAAAACTGGTATTTCCGCAATGTGCACCTGCATGGCCAGTGGGAAATGGAACACAACACTGGTGGACCCCATTGAATTGGCTGTCATGTTGATGGTTATTAGTCTAAGGACATAGGCATAATTTTTATCTTCTTGTCATAGTAACCTTATGCCACAAATAGAACGGGCTGGTTCAATTAACTGGATTATTTGGAGGCAAATCTAGTTTTGCCATCTACTTGAGCTTGCTTTTGGCTTGTGTTAAATTGCCCATTTAAAAGCTGTCACTTTAAATGTAAAAACTATATGCTGTACTCAGGATTAACTTTGTTCTTCATGTCAGATGGGTCTGTAGTGTTAAAAAGAGGAAAGTTGTTCAACAACATTGGTGAGTTTCTTAGTTACTTACGAATCATTAAGTGACTCAATATCATTACAATGCTATTAAGAGGGTTGGAAGTTAACTTTGATGTCTAGAAATATTTTCAGGGCAGGCTTTTTAGTAGCTTGCTTCTTGGATGGGGACCTTAGCAGCTACTCCTCAGCTCATTCCCAGGATCATCTATGTTGAAATCCTTCCTCTTCTCAGCAAAGAAACCAACCACATCTTGGAAATAGGGCTCTGCAAAGCCCAGAGCTGGCAAGATGGCTGGTCATTCCCAAAGCAAATGAGGTCACCATGGAGCTTTGATATGAAAGATGAAGAAACTTGGTGTCACTCTACCCTCCCCTAAACAGATAAACTATAAAAAGATTTATCGGGTTTTGTCATTTCCAAATGCTGATCCAAAACTGTTTCCTCATAATTCAGTCTGCTGGATTCCATGAAATGTTTAGAGAGTCATAGAAAATCAGTGAAGAAATTTCTAAACCCTCCTCCCACCCCCAAAATAAAAAAATCCCTTATGATCTCTATGTCATGGCCATGTGTAAGAGCATGGACTGGTTGGAGAGGGACAGAAGAATGAGAAAATACAGAACCAGGAGGGTACAATCATGCCACCCATATTCAATTTCCAGTTTTATTTTCTTAAAGTGACAAGATGAAAAAACTTCTAATAAGCACCATTGAAAAACATTGCCCAGTCAACATGAGCACGACCTTAAATATTATTTAAATAAATTCCATTTCTTAAAAAATACAAGACCTCTTAGAAACTTTTGACTCCAGGAAGAAATTTCCTACATCATATCCAAAATGCTTCCCACCATGACAAATGGAATTTCCGATGGTCTTTAACAAAATGCTATGGGGATAATGGCTAGATAGCACCAAGAGATTGTGTAGGGTCTGTAAAATTAACCCTTTGGGTTTCGGGGGAGCTGGGTCAATCTCAGCTCTTCTATGTACCTCTGCATTCTTTCTACCACCAATCTGACTCTACAGAACAATCCCATTTGACCAGCTGTGTGTAAAATAATCCAAACTACAATGGAAAAGCCAGTAGCAGCAAGTCTATCTGATGAAACCAGTGGAGCAGACTTATCAAGTGAGTAAAATGCAAAAACCAGTACATAACGCACAAAGTAAATTATATGTGGAAAGTACCAATGTTTAACTGTGATATACTAAGGCAAACACACTGAACACAACTCTGTAGGATGTTCTTAATGCCCTCGGGTTAGTTTCCTGTCTTTTCCCCCAGTGGCGGGCTCAAGCATGAAAAATGACTGATGCAAAAAGCTTTCTATTTCATTTTGATCTATGTATGCTCTTGTGATATTTTGGAAAAATATTTTTAGGCATCTCAAAGGGGAAACAAGCAAGTAAACGCAAAAGGAAAAAAAAAAAAAAAAAAAAAGGACCTTCAAACCCAGGGCAGGAAATCAAATCATTAACGTCAAATTTTGGCATCAAATACTTTGGTCATACAATACTGTCTCTGTGATTCTGGCTGTTTAGCACTAAACACCCAGTTATAAAAGGTAGGCTTGTTGTAGGTTTATTTTTTTTAATCCATTTCTGACAAAACAGTTCACCATCTCCCTGCACAAACTTAGAGAGAAAGAGAGAGAGAGAAAGAGAGAGAGAGAGAGAAAGAGCAAGAGAGAGAGAAAGGGAAGAAAAAAAAGATAGCAAGAAAGAGAGAGGTGGCTTGCTTTTTTTTTGGCTTGGTGTTTTTTTTTTCTTTTTAATAATATGGAATAATCTATAAGTCTACAGGAACAAAGAAATCTAAGATGGCTGCTCAGCCTTGGAATGTACATGTTTTGCAGCAAAGTTGTTGAAGAACCTTTCGTTGACACAGATTGTTCTTTTTCACAAGCATACAGAAGCCTCCTTCTGCCCAGGACTCTTCCGTTGCTTTTCCGGAAGTCAGCAAGAGAGAGAGGAAGTGGAGGTCGAGAGCAGCATGATGCACACAAACGGAGGGAGGTTTTGATTGGCCAGAGAGGCAGATTTGGGGGTTGGAAGAGGTCATTTGGGAGCAGTCAACAAGGAGGAAATTTGGTCCACCCAAAGTGATTTCAGTCAACAGCATTGTTTTTCAAGGAGAGATATTGTAGTCCAGTGGTAAATGTGATTGGTATCCATTTGTGAAAGGAAAAAAGATTGGAAAAAGAATAAATTAGAAATCAATAATAATATAAGCAAAGAATTTTTCTTTATAGAATTACCTAGGGCAGAGAATATACAGTCATTTGTACCATATTTCATTGAATCTAAGACATAGGATTTAAGATGCACCATTATTTTATGTATCACAAAGCAAAAAATACTTCTTACTAAACTATGATGCCATAGTCTTATCAATTAGAATTTTAATTTTATACTTATCAAGAATGTTTGCTACATAACATTTTGTATTTGTGCTTATATAATGATCTTTCCTTTGAATATTGAACAATAGTTTAATTTTTTGAAACTCTTAAGAACTGCTGTTAAATGCCATATAAGAGATAGTAGGCAAGTACTTAATTCAGTTCAATGGATATATCTGTGCCTAAATCTTATATACAGGCAGTAGCACTTATGTACTATGAACATGCTGGTCAAAAGCAGTGGTAAATTGCTTTGAATTATAAGATGCATCTGATTTCATAGATGTTAAAACAAGGATGTCTTAGAATCATGGAAATATGACAGTTGAAGGAACAAATAGCATATTCTTACAGGCAGTTGTTTTGTGATTTGAACACCCAGCAAACCATCAAGGATCTCATTTTTTAACTGAGCTGAAAAGGAACTCATTATAAATCATGGTTCTTCATTTTCTATTTTTGCCTAAAATCCTGACACTCCCTTTCTTCTTTTCCTTTTCTTTTCTTTCTTTTCTTTCCTTTTTCTTTCCTCTCTTTTCTTTCTTTTCATTTCTTTCTTTTTCTTTCTTCTTTCTTCTTTCCTTTCTTTTCCTTCCTTCCTTCCTTTCTCTCTCTCTTTCTCTCTCTCTCTGTCTCTCTCTCTCTCAACAAATTGCCATTTGGCACAACTTAGTCCATGTTTACCATAGTTTAGCAAAGGGAGTTAAAGCATCAGAAACTTTGAAATCTTAGTATCTAGTGCTAGGGGTGAAAACTTTCACATATGGTGGATGTCCTGTGTCAATCACTTAAAAGATTTCCTCAGTTTTCTGCTTCCTAACTTACAAAGTACTCTGGTTGTATTCAGATATAAAGGAACCATGTTTTCAAGTAAAGGAGGCATGTGCTATAACTAAATATTGATACATATATGGTCTTTGGAGAGCCAGCATGTCAGGCCTCTTACTCTTGTATGGTGCAGTGAGAATTAGCACTGGCCAAGAAACCCTCAGAGCACAGAGCCTGAGTGGCCCAGCTCATCCTTGCCAGACTAATCATATATCAGAAAAGCTATGAAGATGCAGTCGTCTGTGATGCTCCAAGGAGACCAGACCATGAATGATGTTTTAACAGTGCTCTCATGTGGACAGCTCTTTCTGATGCCATTTTGAGGTCACTAATAGGGAGTATGTAGAACAGCCATACAAAGCCAGTAGCATTATTTTCTTCACTTCATGCAGATGACAGAAATGAGGCCCAGAGGAATGCATAATGAGGCCCAGAGAAGTCCCAGATTGGGAGTCCAGATATGAAATAATGAACTACATTATTACAGCACACTGACTCCTAAGTCCACATTGTGCCAATTGCAGTACTCTTGTTGCCTTTCCTGAAACATCCAGATAAGGAACATTCAAAAGAAGGGAAAAAATTAACCCAGGGCAATGATCTTGCCATTAAGACTTTTCCTAAATTCATTCTTTCTATTTTTTAATGATCCAAAGATGTTTTGAACAGCAGTTCAAGACAATTTCTTTATACATCATTGAGATATATTTTCTGCGTAAGGTTTAGTCACAGATTTTATCCCTCTTTCAACATGACTTTGGGCTGGGATTTGGCTCAGTTGGTAGAGCACTGCGCTGCAGTCTCTGAGGTCCCGAGTTCAATTCCCAGCACCACAAAAATGGGAGAAGGGCCTGGCAATCCACTCCCAAGGCAATCCCGAAACAGCCATTGAAAACCCTATGAGGGTCGCTATGAGTCGGATACCGACTCAACGGCACCCAACAACAACAACAACATGACTTATATGGAGGATCAAAGTTCACTAAGTGTTGAGTTGGAATAACTTAAATTTATTCATTTTAAAGATGGAGAAATGAGGGAACTTGTCATTTGTGAAACTGTCAGAGGCAATGGGGGCAGTGGATAGTCCTCAAGACTGGCTGCACATTCAAAACACTACAGCTGCTAAAAATATCTATGTACAGGCTGCACCCAAGGCCAAGTAAATCAGAACCTTTGGGGAAAGTCTGGGGTCTCAGCATCTTGGTTAACACTCACAGTGCAAAGAAAAGAAAAATGGAACAACATTTAGAAGTCTTAAGTTTTATACTTTGGTCTATCACTCTTTAGCATCATATCTTGAGTTTTCCCTTTGGGAGGACTGGAGTATTAATTCCTAGCCTCATAGTGTTCATGAAAGATTCAGATACCATTTAGAAATTATTTACATATCAAAAGAAGAAAAATCCAAATGGTATGAGAGTGGCAAAAAACTATGTAATCTTCATATGATTGAGTTTCATGCTGTTGTTAACAATTAAGTGTCCTAAGACTTTAGTACATAGGATAATATTTATGCATAATTCTGTTGATGTTAAGTGCTGTTGAGTTGGTATCTGACTAATAACGACCCTATGTACAACAGGTGAAACACTATTGTCAGTGCTTCTCTGCTATTCATAGGGTTTTCAATGGAGGATTGATTTTTGGGAATGGGTGGCCGAGTTCTTCTCCCATTTATGCATAATAGTTAGTACAAAAAGCAGGATCCAAAATGTACATACATGTCATTTAAAAAATCTGGTACAAAGTATATATGGCAAAAAGCTGGAAAGAAATACATTAAAAATTAATGGGAAAAAGCTACATACTGTACGATTTCCATTATATGACATTTATCAAATGGAAAAATATGGAGACAGTAAAAAAAAAAGGCCATGATTTCCAAGGATTGTGGGGAGGGGAGAATAAATAAGCAGAGCACTGGAAGATTTTTAAGGCAGTGAAACTGATCTGTAGGATACAATAATGGTGGATATATCTCATTATATGTTTATTCAAATTCAAAGAATGTACACCACCAAGGCCATATGGTACTGTACACTGTGACCTTTGGATGGTGACAATGTATCACTGTAGCTCAGGGACTGCAACAAATGTGCCATTCTGGTGTGAGATGCTGATAGTGGGGAAGGCTCTGCATGTGTGCAGGCAGGGAGTGCAAGGGAAATCTGTTTACTTTCTGCTCAAACTTTCTGGGAAGCTAAATCTGCTCCAAGAAATAAAGTTTATTAATTAAAAAGAAAAACTAACTGGAACTGATAGTGAGACTGTAAGTGATTTATTTCTTTGCAATTAAAAAAAATGAAACAGCCAGGCATGGTGTGCATACCTGTAATCCCAACAATTGAGAAGCTGAGGTAGGAAGATGGAGATTCTAGGCCAGCCTAGGCTACAGAGCAAGTTCAAAGCCAGCCTGGGCTATGCAGCAAGATTTTGTCTCACAAATAATTAATTAAATGAAAAAAAAAAAAAACCCACACCTACCAAATCCATTAAGGGCATAAGTTCAAGATGAATGCATACCAACAAGATACTGGGCATGTCTGTTCTGATGCATACTTGTTAGTTTCTTTTTTGAAAATGGCGATATGTTTGACATTAAAGTAGAAAGATCATATTTTGATCAGAGATTGAAATCAGCAGTTGTACTCACCATCCTTGCAGATGGCTCCCATTTGACATATTCCTAAGTCTAAGAGATAGCCACTGGGGCAACTCGTACAGTTCTTGAACCCTGGGCCATTGCATGTCAAACAACTGGTATCACATCTATGGGAAAAATATGCAATGTTAAAAATCACTTCACACATCATTCATGGGAAAAGGTGTGTTTACTACCAATTTCATAATGTCTTATACCCAATTCTCCCTTTGAAGATGACACAAAAATCTTTCCTTATAATGTGATCTATAGCCATGCTACCCAGGCACCTGAGCTCATCAGATCCTGGAAGTTAAGCAGGGTTCATACTTGGATGGGAGACCACCTGGGAATACTGGGTGCTGTTGGCTTGGGAGAAGGACCCAGCAACCCACTTCCAAAACAATCAGCCATCAAAAAACCTATGAATGGCAGAGAAGCACCTGACAATAGTGCCAGGCATGGCACACTGTTCATCTATTACACCTGGGGTTGCTATGAGGCAGAACCCACTCAATGGCACCTAACAATAACAACAACAACATAATACTTGTGGGTTATATAACCTTAGAGAAAACCTAGCAGGTAGATGCTGATGTCAAAGGGGATACAGCATGTACCTGGAACAAAAATGTTACTTTAAAAGCTTTACGGTGCTCCTGAGGCAAACTGTATCAGAAAACTTGGGCTAAAACTGTAGGGCAGTGCCCAGAGGTAGATGATTGAACCTGATTTGATCATAAAAAATTCTAAGGTTTCTTATTATCTATATAGGCAGCCCCATAAAGAACGTAGGTGCTAAACGATAGGCTTTGGGGGCAGATGCACTTACTTTTTGCAGGATTTGTATCCATTCTCTGAAGAGTGGTCTAGGTAATAGCTGATGCTGCAGCTCTGCACACATCTCCCCTCCTCCATGAAGTAACCCTCAACGCAGCTAAGGCACGCATCAGCTCCAGCCCCTTCAGTTCAGGACAAATTCAAGAAACAGAAAAAAACAAAAAGCCTCAGGAGACAGGTTGTATGATGAGCTTCTCCTTTAACAGTTTGTGGAAATGGCACTCATCTGTTATGATTTTAAGAGTAATTAATTTTGTACTTTTTATTACTTTCTTCGAGGGGGTTCTCCTCCTATTTTAAATTGAACCTATTTGCTAAAAACATCTGCTCTCTTCCGAAAGAGAAGGAGATGCCACTGGGATATTTAAGTTTCTGGAGGAGGACAGGATGCTGATGATTGACTTTCCATGAGAATACATGCTTGATTATCAAATGAGAAATGCACTCCTCCACATTTCCTTTAAATGTATTGAGTGCATTGCATGAATGCTGGCTAGAACCAGAAAAATGAAAGCAAAAGTGGAAACAAGAGAATAAAGGGAAGAACTGGGAGAAGGTTACCAGCACAGGTGGCACAGGAGCGGTGGCAGGACTGGCAGTCCTGGCCGTTGAAGAACCGTCCATCGTCACAGGTGACAGAACATTGGGATCCCTGCAGGCTGGGAGAAAGAGAAACAAGCTCTAAGCAGCCTGTGGTGATAAGGGCAAAGTGTTGGTGACTCCCCAAACAAACGACATAGCGAATACAACCATAGAGAGACCAGTGAACCTGGCAAAGCTTCAAAACAAGGGAAACGGTCCTGGGCCCTCCTTTCTTTCCTCTTTGTTCCTATCATGACATCTGTAGCATAGACATGTGCTGCTGAGCTTGGGGGACACTGTCCTGAATTTGCTAGGCTGACAGTCACACTCCTGTGTCGCTCAACATCTTACAACCCTGTGGTCACAAAAAGTATCTGATTGACAAAGCAATTATACTCCCCAACAGTATGCCTCGCATTTCCCTAATATCCAGACCACAATAAGTTTAAAGGTTATTCTGTAATTCCACATGCAGTAGGAACACATGGTTACATGAATTACAACTGAATATACCATGGACTGCCAAAAGAACCAACAAATCTGTCCTAGAAGTGCAACTAGAGTGCTCCTTGGAAGCAAGAATGGCCAGACTGTGTCATACATATTTCAGACATGTAGTCAGGAGAGATCAATCCCTGAAGAAGGACATCATGTTTGGGACAGTGGTAGGTCAATGCAAAAGAGGAAAACCCTCCACCAGATGGATTGACACAGTGTCTGGAACAATGGGCTTAAACATAAATAAGAACGTTTGCCTGGTACAGAATCGGCAAGTGTTTCGATCTGCTGTACATAGGGTTGCTATGAGTCAGACTTGACTCAACGGCACCTAACAACAACAACAACAACAACAAAGGTATAACAACTATCCTTGCCTGTCTCATTCCCTGGAGTGGCCTTTTATGTTGTTAAGAATTTTTCATTTTAATCTTCTACTGGTCCCAGCAAAACAAAATTCTTGGACTGGGAGGATAGCCTAGAGGTAGAAGACGTGCTTAGCACACATGAGATCCTAGGTTTAATTCCCAGCCCCCCATCATTAATGCACTCTTGCCTCTATTTCTCAGTTTATTAATTTAAAACACATTAATGAGTAATTTAGCAAAATTGCCTACCTATAATGCTGCTTCCTCAAACATTTTGACTTATATTATTTTTTAGTGCTTCCAAGAATTATCTAGAACATATTAAATAATTGATTTAAGTTTCTATTTATCTAGTACAATAATGAGGCAGTATCTAATGAGTTGCCAGAATGTCAAATGAGGAATGCAAATTTTTCTCTCTCTTAATTTCTGTCAGCTAGGATATTTCTTATAGCCTACAGTGTGAGTCTTAAAATTAAAAATAAATATGTAGAACTTACATTATTTAATATAAAAATACTGCTCACTGAATAACTAGTACAATTGGAACAGAAAGGAAATTTAACCTTTGTCACTAAATTGGTGGTACTGTAAGATATGTATCTAAGGAACATAGTCAAATGGTTTCTGTTGTTTTAAGCTCTTTATATTGTTCCAATTACCATCGTATTTGACTGCTCTGTACATAGACCATACTAATTTTTAAAATTACAATTTATTTTCCTTTATGCTGGGGTTTAGCTCAGTTGGTAGAGTGCTGCTCTGCACTCTCTGAAGTCCTAGGTTCAATCCTCAGCACCACAAAAAAGTGGGAAAAGGACCTAACAGGCTTCTCCCAAAACAATCCTGAAACAATCAGCCATTGAAAACTATGAATAGCAGTGAAGCACTGACATAGTGCTGGGCCTGGCACAGTGTTGGGGAGTGTTTTGTTCTGTTGTCACTATGAGCCGGACCTGATCTGACGGCACCTAACAACAACATGCTCATTAAAGTAGATGAGGCAAACAAACAAACAAACAATCTTCATTATCATTTTAATTCATTTTATTCCTCCATTTTTTGCATAGACAGTTTCCCTAGTTTGTTGTTAGCCACTGTTTCAAGATTTACGGGTCTCTTGAGGCCAAATGGTTGCACTAGAAGCCCCTACGGAATTGCAAGGAGCCTCAAGGAGCTTCACTGCAAGTGTACATCATTCATAGACCTTCTGCTGGCCTGAGAGCTGTCATCTAAAAAGCCAATAAAAGAAAATCTCTTTTCCTTTCTATAGCACTAGAAGAAAGGACACTACATCAAATGGGTCGTCCTGTGGGAGGAAATAGGGACACCAAAGAAACTTATCAGAGTTTTAAAAAAGCTGCCTACTTTTTCTAAGAAAGGCAAATACTTCCACTGTCGACATCTACTCAACAGGAGACCAGAGCTGCACCCTGTGGGAAGGGATGACCCACGGAGGACATGGAATAGAGAGATGTCACCAAACCCTAAAGCCTCCAGCTGCTTCCAGATGTGGGTCCTACCACGCACACGAGCCTGGTATGGGGAACATCTCCACTCCTCGGCTAAGCTGGCTGGGTCAGATCTGTGCTGTCCATTATGGCCACTGAGCTCTTTACATGGCACCAGAATAGCCATGGAAAGGAATTTTACACTTTTACTTCGTTTTAATAAAGTCTAAACTTGAAAAAATTGCACTTCATTCACTTATTGGCAAAATTTCGAGTACATTTGGAATATCTTAGCAAAATCTACTCTCTCAACAAGATACAAAGATATCTAAATACAGATACTTCTCGTAAAAGTGATTGTCAGAACTGAGATGTACTATAAGAGGATATATACTAGATTTCACAAACTTAATATAACAATGAAACAGTGTAAAATATCTTGTGAATACTTCTTTTATATTGGTCACATGCTGAAATGATAATATTTTGGATATATTAAATAAAATAAAACATTTTGTTAAAATCAATTTCCCCTGTATCTTTTTACTTCTCTTAATATGGCTACTGGCACATTTAAAATTACATATGTGGCTTTCATATTCCTATTGGCATGCACTAGTTAGCTATAAAATGTTCTCTGAGAAATAAAGAAAATAGCCTAAGCAATCTTTTATTTCTCATGGACCAATTATGTACCAGATGCTGGAATAAGTAGTTCATTAATGTTACCACAGCTTATTTGTTATCACACTCTAGCAAAACAGAGGTTATCATCACCATTTTAAGAAAATGGAGGCTCAGAGTGGTTAAGTGATTTGCCCAAGTGCCAACAGCAGATGAGGATTTGAGCCCAACTTTCCCTTCTTTCTATTCTACCACTCTGCTGCCTGTCTAGGAAGAATTAGGAGGCTGAACAGATTGATATCTATCAAGATTGAATACACAAGGTGCTAAGCAAACTAACACTGAATGTATTTATGGGGAAAAAAAGGGAGGAAAGCCACAAATAATGAATGTAAATGAAAATAATGTTCCAATATTGATTAATGTGAAGAATTAACTGCCTGGACCCTATTTTACCTCCCATCAAAGGTGGAAGTCAAGACACTATCAACAATTAAAAGGAATCATTGTTGGTGAATTCTCACTCCATGTAAAGCCAGAGTCCAGCTCTTCACTCAGTGTAGAACAGGCTGACCTTCTCTCAAGAGGGCAAGAGGCTTCCAAGTTCATTTGAGCTGCATATTGTTACTTTACAGTCTACCAATTATCCATTTTAGCAATGAGCAAGTCATCCATTCAAGGAAAACATCTGGTGTTAAATCTATGTGCATACCATAGCATAATGGAACCAAGCCTGAGGTACTTGAGATAAGCACATGATGGGTATGTGTGGAGAAATAATAAAGATAAGGGAGTAACTTTCCACCATGCAAGGAATTAATCAGGTGGATTAAATATAATTCACTGGCCTAACCTGCACAATAATCATTGGCTGGCACAATGCAGGCCAAAAAGCATGAAGGATGCCTTTCAAATGGTCATTTGTACTGGCTTGCATTTAAGTCATCTTTCCTACAGAGAATTCATTTAATTTATAACCATTCCTTCGCCAAGACGGCATCTAATTTTTCATATCAAATGGTAGATGTGAAAATTGTCAAATGCAAATTTTCAAGTGCTTCAATGGGAGTCAAACCAAGGGTAGATGGTAAGAGGGTTATTTATTTACTTGTTTACTTTTATTTTTTCCCATTCTGTTTGCATTAAGAAGCTCCTTGGGCTGCATTACTTGATGAACTCCCCACTCTCTTACCTTAACCCATCCCTGCATTCTGTACAGTTATGGTATTCAGTACACGTCTTGCAGTTTTCACTGCATTTTCGGCAAAGATTTTTCTCTGTTTAAACAACAACAACAACAACAAAAACATTATAAATCAATTGTTCAACTGGATTTCATAAAAACATGTGTTATAGTGCCCATGGTCTTAAGTAGAAAACTGCAGGAAAAGCCCCAGAATCACCATTTGTTATCACTGCTCAGCAAATCAAATACACTCATAAACTGATACACTGCGAAGCATCTTACATTTATCCAGCATCCTGCAGACAAAACTACAATCCACTTAATTCTTACTTGAGTAGTTCACAGGTAATCTTTTTTCCTCTTCCTGATCTCTTTCCCAAGTGAGGGAAAATCCCATTCATAATGCTGGGGCACCAGCACGATATAAGGATTGAAAAGCAATGCTGTGAAAATGGGATGGTGGACTTCTTTGCCCCCACTAGGACCACTCTGATGAGCTATGCTAGAAAAGGGAACTTATATTGAAGAAAGTAAAGGAAAGGTTGCTGACGCTTTGCATTCTCTAGAATAATTTCTTGTACTCTGTAACTGTTGTGGAACAACATAAATATTATATTTCAGATAATATCTATATTCTGTAGACTAGAAATGTATTGGTTCAAATACACTTGAATAGTATTTTTTTCCAGGTCCACATCAGAAAAAAAAGGCAAATGCATGATTGTTCTATCATGAAAAATAGTGATTTGGTATATTAAGGAAGCCTGCAGTTGTAGCCCTGTGGCATCTGATCCCGTCAGATCTCGGAAGCTAAGCAGGGTCAGGCCTGGTTAGTACCTGGATGGGAGACAGCCTGGGAACACCAGAAGCTGTAGGCTTGGGAGAAGGACCTGGCAACCCCTCCCAAAAATCAATCTGCCATTGAAAACCCTATGCACAGCAGAGAAGCACTGACAATAGTGTTTCCCCTGTTGTACAGAGGGTCGCTATGAGTTGGATACCGACTCCATGGCACCTAACAACAACAACAAATATTAAGGAAGACCTTTTTACCTAGGACAAAATTTGGCTGGAAATTTGGTACCTCCTCTGATATGCAAGTGCATTATATTCACATATATATTTAGAACTGTATGATGCTTTGTTCACAGGCTTCTCTTCCTCTATTTGATCTTTAAGTGTTGTTATTCTTCTGGTTTCCACAGAGCCACCACTTTCATGAGTCCCTACCAGGGCCTACTTGATCAAGTCTGAATCTCTCAGCATGAAGTACAAAGCCCTTGACAGTGTTAGGGTAGTTACCATATAGCCTTCACTGTGTTATTAAGATATGGCCTAGGAATTGGAGTCAGAGGCCTTACATTTGCATCTGCTTTTAGCACTTCCAGTGGGCAAGCTCCGGGTTTCTGTTCTCTCCACTTAGTAAGTGGAGATTACAGTGATACCTACCTCTTAACCTATCTTAAGTTAACGAGCTTACTCAATGGGACAATATAAATTAAAATGTACTATAAATATGCTGGCAGTAATTACTACTAGTCATGATCACACATGATTACCATGTTGTATGTAAGTGGACTCACTGAAGGAGAAAGTGTAACAAAAGACAACTACATAGGACAGATACATACAGAGGGTGCTACAAATATATTCACATCTTGGGATAAAAAATTTCCATTCTGTTGTTTTAAGAATGTGTGGTATGCTTGTACTGATGTGATAGTAGAAATATAATCCAGAAGTCATACTGCACATCACTACCATAAATCAAGTCAACTTCAAAAAGTAACATATAGATCACATCTCTTAAAATTTGTATACATTATTTTTTGGCATCCCTGATAGCCCAAAAACAATACTATGCAGTAACTGAAGTGTTTTGTTGGACAGCTTTCCTTAATTATCTACTCCTTGGCTCTGAAAAAGAATAGATTCTCAGGGGCTGGGTATGCCTCACTGGTAGAGCACATGCTTAGCCAGGCCCTGAGCTCTATCACTAGCACCAAAACAAAAAATTCTCTCAATTATTAAATTTTTATCGTACAACACTGTCTAGGATCTTTTTGACAGTGGTTAGACTTTCCAAAATGAGTACTGTATATTTCTGTGGATCTCTTATGTCCCTTCCTCTCTCCTAATGTTTCTTTCCCCCATCAAGTTATAGTTCATGTTCCCAGTGTTGGGGCAAATAAGAACTATTGGGGAAATCTCCCTGAATATTACTCAGAAGAGTAGGATGAGAAACCTTTGTGCTAAGCAGAGAAATGTCTGCCTTTGAATCAAGAGAGAATTTCATTTCTTCATAGACAAGAGTTACCACCTGAGACTTTTTGTCTGATCTTTTAAAAACATGTCTTGTTTCTTTTATTTTCTTCTTCTCCCTGTATTGGTAAATGATGGTGGGGTACAGAGTAATACAGCATTGTTTTTTTTTCCATTATGCAACTATTACATCACTTTTGGTTACATTTCTATCAACTTACAAGGTTTATGAACATTTTGCCTAACATGTAGTAAAACTCATATGCATATTTGGGTTATATTTCCCTATTTTTCCAGTGTACCCATGAAGTTGCATCACTATGTTGAGATTATCCTCTTCCCTTTTACTCCTCTACATTGATTCTCCTCCCCATTCCACCTTCCCCAATCTTTGCTTCCCTTTGCTAATTCCCTCCCTCCTTCTTTTTACTCTTTATAGTGTCCTTTCTTCACTAAGTCTAATTGTACATTTTTTATATATCAATTTATGTACAGGATTTTTTCTTCCTTTAAGTAAGATTCAGCTCCCATGTATGAATGAGAACATATGGTATTTCTCTTTTTGAGTTTGTGTTCATTTGTTTAAGATGATGTTCTCCAGTTCCATCCATCTTATTTCTTTATACTTGGGTTTTCTTATTTCGTAGGTTGTGCAGTAACATGATATTTCAGTGCCATTATATGCTATGGTATAATAATTTGTTTTAAGGCAAATTTTCCAGAACCCAGAAATAAAGCAAAAGATATGTGCAGTCCTTTGAGGGTCACACTGAAGCAACTGTCTGTCTGTCCAAAAATTATCTAATTCTCTAGGCACCTTTGAGGGTCACACTGAAGCACCATCTAACTGTCTGTCCAAAATTTTTCTAATTCTCTAGGGCAATGTGTCCTTGTCTATTTGTTAAGTACAGCTGATGAGGGACCGAAGTCTGTGAAATTACATGGTAATGCATAGATTTTTATTTGGTAAAATTGCAAATGATTTCTTTCCACTATAAAAATACCCCCGCAAATCTTACTGCTACTGTATTGCCATGTAGGAAATGATATAATTTTTATCTCTAAATAACTCAACAAAAGGATTTCTTTTCGTCTTTTCTGGTGAATTATGGTACCCAATTATCTTGGAACCTATTTGTCATTTTGCATATGCACTCATTAATGAATAAAATGTCTCTGAAAGATGTCCACTCTACATTTATGCATTAGAAAGTCATGCTTTTTAAACTTAAAAAAAAAACACCTTAGATGTCATACAGGTCTGCTGTCTATTTGGTATATGTGCAGAAGAAAGCAGGCCTGGCTGCCATTCTTTGCAAACCTTCTTATCAGGTTGGCTCATAGCTGGCATTAGGGAACTTCTAGAGTGCTCCCACCACTCTGATGAGGGTGACCAACACCGTGTAAAATATGTACAAACAACATGGTTTATGGTGAGCATCTGCTTTTCTTCTAGGGCTCTAGAATGACCTTGAGCACTGAGTCTCTACTGAGGTTCCCTGGTGGGCCACATTTTGCACATGCTGTCACAAGTTATTGCTTGGGGAGCTAAACATGTCTGATGTGACTCCACTGGGAGAGCACTCTCAGAAGCTTGTGTCTGTTTCCTTTGGAATTTCTTGTTTTTCTTTGCTGATTTTACTTTGCATCTTTTTGCTCTAATAAATTACATCTATAACAACAACGAGAGCAGAGTATGATTGTATCCTGAGTCTCATGGGTAGTCCTAGCAAATCATCAAATCTAGGGATGGTCTTGAAGATCCTCTAATACAGCTAGTTACAAGCAATTTTACCTCAAGCTTCCAAACTGTTTCTTAAAACAAATTGGCTAGCTCCTGTCTGACATTAAGCAAAGCCTAGATTTCATACGGGGCTGGGATTTGGCTCAGTGGGTAGAGCGCTGCGCTGCAGTCTCTGAGGTCCTGAGTTCAATTCCCAGCACCGCAAAAACGGGAGAAGGGCCTGGCAATCCACTCCCAAGGCAATCCCGAAACAGTCAGCCATTGAAAACCCTATGAGGGTCGCTATGAGTCAGATGCCGACTCGACACCTAACAACAACAACAACAGATTTCATACAGGAGGAATATCTGTCCCAAAGGCACTCAAATAAAAACCCCACATGCCTTCTCTAAAATCCAAATATTTGAGATCAACTCACTGGTGTCCTGGTATGACCCGTCAGGGCACTGAATCACACAGCTGTTGGTCTCTTCGTTCAGGAAGTATCCGTATTTGCAGGACAGGCACTGATCACCATGGCTGCCAAAGCAGGACTCACAGTTTGGCGCGCACTTCCGGCATCGCTTCTTGTCAGCGTGGTAGTGGCCAGGAGGGCAGCTGGATACACAGATCCTGCATTGTGGAATGATAAAAAAGAAGCCTCCACCATTGGCAACTTGATCCTCAGCATTCTCTCTCGGAGGAGGTGACAAACAGCTATTGTCAGTCTCAAGATCAGTTTTAAGCCAGGATGCCACACCAAATTGAAAGGCCAAATGCTGTTTTTTATAGTTTCCTTCTGCATAGGTTGCTGAAGGAGCATTGCAATTACAGCACCAAGTCCAGCAGGCAAGGTGTCTTTTGGTCCTACCATCTCCTAGTTAAGATGTAGCTCTTTAAAGAGAATGATGGTCTCAAGAGTAAGCTCATCATGGTGAACTAGAGGGAAAATATATAGGAACCATGGTTTATCCAAAAAGGTCACTCTAATAAGGGGTTTCTTTTGCTTTTGTGTGCTGTTTGTCATATGGATCCTGTGTGTGGCCACATGGGTGGTGGCAGTGGTTGTATGCTCTTGTCTGAACTAATATAAATACATTTAAATTTATTTTGCTTATGAGAAACCATTTTTAAAAATAACTTCTTTGTTTGCCCATAACTGAAAGATAGGGTTTATTTATTCATTTAACAAATATTTACTGAGCACTAATTAAATATCAGGCATTCTGTAAGTAGAAGAGATAATAACCTTTTTCTTGAGGAATTTAAACCAGCACAGACTTAAAATAGTAATTTGAGCATGTTTGGACCTGTCTGGGTGCCTGGGTTATGGATGTAGCACTAGGCAGCTCCCTAGAGTTTTTGCCTGAAGGAGAGAAGGTGGAAGAACATGGGGTGGTGAGGATGGGCTTGGGTGGGCAGTCAGTGGCCCATGGCCTGGCCTTGTAGGAGACATATCTGCGCAGCTGTAGGCAAAAGCCAGGGGCTCAAATGCACAGGGTCTTCAGTGCCCAGAGAGTAAGAATGAGAATACACAGAGATCCGCACCTTTGCCACATGGCTGTCTTACAGGCTGGGACACGTGGGAACGCATCAGTCTAGCCTAGGCACTGGCATTTTCATGAAAGGCAAATACAGCCAGGGCATCAAAATCCAGGAGGATGGAAAGGACACAGAATTTCAGTTAGACACGAGGATTAAGTTCAAGAAATCTATGGTACTTCATGGTGACTAGAATTAATAACAACATATTGTATACTTGCGAATTACTGATAGTAGCTTTTAAATGTTATCACCACAAAAAAGTAAGTATGTAAAGGAACTCATACATTAAATAGATTGATTTAGTCATTCCATAACATATGCACATTTCATAGTATCATATATATGTGTATATATGTATGGTATAAATATATACAATATGTACATGTTAGTTAAAACAGGCAAAGAAAAAGGAGTAGAAAAAGAAAGACATGAAGGGGAAGGCAAAATGTGTGTACAGCTGGTCCCTCCTCACCATCCCTCTATGTGCGAGAGAAATATTTACAGTTTCATGGCGTATATGCTCATTTTGCATTTCGTAACAGTTTTGTTTTCACCATTTTTGAATGGGACAAGGAGGCAGTGGCCTGAGCAGCAGCAGTGTGTCCTGTGCTCAGGGCCTAGTGGGGAAATATGGGAAGATGGCAGTTATCTAAGTACACTGCATGTGGTTGGCCCTGTGCGAACTCTGGGGACACGTGGGTCATACTGTAGGGTCCTGACGTGACCTCCTTCTTACCTGGTATTATTTTTCAGCTTGTAGTAGTGGTGCAAACAGTCATTGCAGTGGTCTGGTCCTGGCCCGTCACAGCCAACCTCACTACACTCAGGATCACAGGGGCCTTTCCAGCACAGAACAGAACAAAATTTAGAGAAGAAAAAAAAAAAAAAAAGATTCTAGCAGGTCAATCTTTGAATTTTATAAGAATAGGACCTTCCCTCCCTTTCTTATGCAATGACAGTTTCTTTAAGATGACAGAATAATGGCCAATGTAGCCATCACTATGAACCCAGAGAAGAGCTTTTGACTTTAACTGGTAACACTCAAATTCCCTAAGTTTCAAGAATATACATTCTAGGCACGGCTTGGTCTTCAAAACACACATGGCTGCCTTGGGAAAAAGAGCAGGTATTTCAGAATTTAAATGAACAATGCCATTGTAGCAACTGGAAACTACAATTAATATGCATAACAATAAGATGTAGGATTTACAGAAAAATAAGAAGTTGTTGATGAAAAAGAAAATGTTATTTTTCAACACCTGGAGCAGATTGCCTGTCTCATCCAAGGTCATGAAAGCCATAGAATACCTTTGAAATACTGTGGCCAGCAAGAAACATCATTATGGCATTTGGCACAAACTTATCAGCATCTAGTCTTGGATCACAAAGCAGGTACTTCAGGCAAGGATAATAGATTCAAAATTGCATCGTATCCAAAGGCCAATGGGCAACTCAACAAAAGAAAATGACATATAAATGAAAAAATGAGAACTATCTTAAAAAATTCCAGACCTGGAATGAAGAGTCCTAATTTCTCTTGCCACATATTCTTTGATATAGAACTAGAGATAATGCAGAGAAGGTTTTAAATGGCATGAGGTACTTATAAAAGGTTTTACTTCTTTTTGCTTGATCTCCATATTTTTGGATATTTGGTCTCAAAATCTTCCAGCTCTTTTCCACTGAAAATTTGTATTTTAACTAGCAATAAATAATTGCATGAAATGTGCAGATAGTAAAATAAGGGTTGTTGTTGTTGTTAGATGCCATGGAGTTGGTATCCGACTCATAGCAACCCTCATAGGGTTTTCAATGGCTGACTGTTTCGGGATTGCCTTGGGAGTGGATTGCCAGGTCCTTCTCCCAGTTTTGTGGTGCTGGGAATTGAACTCGGGACCTCAGAGACTGCAGCGCAGTGCTCTACCAACTGAGCTAAATCCCAGCCCTAAAATTAGGGTACCAGAAATGTTTTGAATCCTACTTAATCACGAGGACTTATTGTTGAACCTTGCATGGTCTCCTTCAGTCATTATGGAACTACCATTTTATGTTAGAACTGGGGTAGAGTGACTCAGAAATAAATCTGGTAGTCAAATACTCATTTTACTTATGAGAAAACTGAGTTTTCCAAGAGTTATAGTGGCTTGCCCAATGTCATATGGCTAGGAGAGTTGGGATCAATAAATGTCTTGATACCTAGTCTTGATCTCCATTGTGAGGTAGCAAATCATGTCCTTGAAATGACCTTGATTTAAGTAGAAATAAATCACTTCAAAATGCTGCAGACTTGAAATATATTCTTGATTAATTACAAGAGTCATTTGACGGCATTGTTTATTTCTATTTTCCCAAAAATTTAAATTGATCTCCAAATAAGATTTCACAGCTAGTACAACTTGGGACAGTTTAGCTGTCTACCCTTATACACCAAGGGACTGATGCCTGCACTGCACAAGAGTTCAAGTTCAGCTAGCTGTGGGTCGCACAGTCCCTGGGATTGGATGAAAACAGTATGGGCATCTGGTTATGATAATGCCATTGGTGCCTCTAGTCAGGCTGGCTTCTAAATGAAGGTAAAAATCATAACTCCAAAGGAAGAGAGTCATGGGTGGCCCTAAATTTTCACCAGATGATTTCTAGAATTAAAAAAAAAAAAAACACCTAAAACATTGATTCTTGATATGTGCCCTAAGGGCTCTGTATGGTAGGTTCACATGCTGTTGTTTCTTTTATAATTCTAAACTGTCCCAGATGTAGTCTATCATTGTAGGTTGCAGGATAATAATGAAATAATTGTCTTTGTTCTCTTACAAGCACCAATATCAATGTTTTAGAGATGTAATCAGAAAAACCACAAAGATGTACAACTGAGTTCAGAATCTTAACATTACCAAAATTTGAATTAGAAACATTACCAAAATTTTAGTAAAATGAAGAATAATAAGTTACTATTGTGCTTATGTTTTTGGATATATGTTCTACTGTCAGAGAAGAAAACCTGTTTTGCTAGTTATAAATAGAAATGTTATAAGCTCAAAGCAAAACAAGACAAGACAAACTTGAACACAATATAACTCTGGTTAGCTCAGTTGGTCTTAATTATCTAAGCATGTTATTGACTCTAGGATATTACCTATTTAGAATAAAGGGAACTATGTGCATATTTAAGATATTCTGTTCTGATGATTAATGAAGTACATTTATTTTGGTATCTAGAGAAAAATCCAGAACTATGGAAGTGCTTTGTGTCCTATCTCAGAAGGACCAGAAGCTCCTAGAAGTGGTAGCTGATGCAATAAGACAGGAATTAGAAATATTAGAACAAAAACACAATTTTAGATCATATGGCTATAGTACCTGAATCATCCCAGAAAATCAATCCTAAAACATATACATTAATGAGACACTTTACACAAAGTGGTCAGATATAAGGTAAAAATATAGCAACCAGTAGATTTCCTACGTACCAGCATATACTAGTTAGAAAGCATGGAGCAACAAAACCCAAAGTACTTAAGTATAACAATAACAAAAATAAAACTATATAAAAGATTTCAATAAAATGAGACATAGTCTATGTTTTATATGAAAAGACTTTATATTATAAAGACAGTTCTTTTCATGTAAATTCAAATTAAATTTCAATGGAAGTTTTAAAGGTGGACTTAAAGACTCACTTAAAAGTCCATCTGAAGAATAGAAATAATTTCTATGAAATGAGAAGCAGATGTTCTATAAATATTAAAACACATCATAAGTGCTAGGAGTGAAACTCAGTGGTAGGGCATAGGCTTAGCACGTGCAAATCCTGGCTTCAATACCTAGCACCAAACAAAACAGAACAAAACCAAAAAACAAGCAAAAACAAAAAGGAAAGAATTAGAACAAAATCATGAAATGAAAACTAAATAGTATGGGTGCTATTGGCTTGAGGCTTGTTAAATAATCAGAAAAGGTGATATGCACAGGGACTCTGATATAAGATTTTACTATATTGTTATAAAGAAAAGATCATAAGCTAATAAAAGAAGGGATAATTATCCAGTCAATAATGTTAATCTGTTTGGAAACTAATTAAAAACAGTTTCAATTTGTACTATATATCATAAACCAAAGTGAGTTCTAGTTAAGTTGATGGCCAAATGTAAGAAAAAAGAAATTAGCAAAACAAAGCATGTGACTATGTAGTTAATATTAAAGGATAAAAGTTCTGCATTCTGTTTCCATTAAAACAACAAAAACCAAAACAAAAATTACATTTCAGAAACAAGTGATAACTGAGAATGTTTGCAGCAAATTGAGGCAATGTTAAAGACAAAACAAATAGTTTTTATAAGTAGATAAGAGAATTGCTGCCAACCTGAATAGAAAAATAGGTAAAAGACAGTTGTATTTAATTCAGTGAGCCACAGAGGAAAAATGTTCAGCTTTACTAACAATCAAACTATAAAAATTTTAAAGTGTTCTTTTTATTTGGTTCTGTTCCTTTCTTTCTTCTTTCCAGCCAATGCTGGCAGGAATGAAAGCAATGCACACAGAGTTGGTCACAGTGTAGCCTGGTACAGCAAGTCTGGAGAGCAATGTGACAAAATGTTTCAAAGCCCTAAAACTGCTTATCCTTTTTGATGCAGTAAATCTCAGCACAATACTCTATTCTAAGAAATAGAAGATAGAGACAAAGACTGACAATCATTACACAAACTTTGTTTAAAATAGTGTAACACTTTAAGAAAAGTATGTACTACAGTCATAGTATAAACTGTTAACTTTGTAGAAAACACATATCGATATTTGAATATATGAATATATTAGTAAATCAATATACACACAAATATTTGGGAGGATGGAAGAAAACACATCAGAGTAGGGGTAGTATATTAGCTACTATTGTGTTGTTTTGTATTATCGCACATGGTGAGATCCTGTCTGAGCTTTCTTAAGCCATGTCCTGTGGGAAGCCAGCTCACCTGCATAATCCTCTGTACCATAGTCATCTGTGGGGTCTTCGACTCGGCTGTAGCGGAACCGTTCCACCTTAGGAAATTCATTGGTTGGGGAGTATGGCTGCACGGAAGTGCCATAGAGGACCAGAGACCATTCTTTCAATTTACCTTGAGCAATAATAATGAAACCACAGCATGACCAATTATTCACTCTTTAACCACGCAACTTCTTTATATCCTTCACACACAAGAAAATGCCACAGTGGAACTGGTCATAGCTGATGGATAGGAACCATTGCATCAGATGTTGCTGTTGTTAGGTGCCACTGAGTTGTGTCCGACTCATAGTGACACTCATAGGGTTTTCAATGGCTGATTGTTTCAGGATTACACTGGGAGTGGATTGCCACATCCTTCTCCCATTTTGCGGTGCTGGGAATCCAACTTGAGACCTCAGAGACTGCAGAGCAATGCTCTACCAACTGAGCTAAATCCTAGCCCATTGCATCAGATACAGGGATAGAAATACATGCTTCCCATCACTTGAAGAATTAACTATTTAATAATTCATACAGCACATATTTATTGAACACCCACTACAGGATATGCCTTTATTTAATCAGCATTTATAGGAAGACTTGGAAATAAACATACTTTGGAGTGTTGGATCAAGGGCTGAATTTCAACTTATGAATATTTAAGAGTGTCCCAGGATTTTTTAGAAGGCTTTGTTTTTTAGGAATCAAGGTCTTAGTTGAGCTTTTAAAAATTCTTGACATTATCTGATCTGTTAATAAGTAGACAAAAACAACTATTTCTGCCACCTAATTCCTGAACTGGTCATTCAATATTAAGAATTCATCACATTTACACTCTCCTATAGACTGTGCTGACTAATATGATAGCCACTGGACACTTGACAGTTTTAATTTAGATGAACTCAAATTAACTAAAATTTAAAAATTCAGTTCCTCAAGTGACAGTAAGTGACATTTCAAGTGCTTAATAACTATACATGGCTAGCAGCAACTATACTGGGGGCAGGATGTGCACAGACCATTTCCATCTTTCCAGAATGTTCTGGACAATGTTGCAAAATAGCATTTTCTAGTCAAGATGCCTTGAGAATTAAAGCACTTCATTTGAACAGCTTACAAGGAACATTTTGCTTTAGTTAAGGCTTGTTTATCCATTTATTTCTTAGCTTCATAAAATTATTCAATGCAAAAATGTTAAGATTTAAGGGGAAAACTGCCTCCAGGCTATTAGGTTTAATATGATTCTCATCAAAAGGAATCAACTATAAGCAGAAGTGATTTAAAACAAAACCATTACAAACAGGAATATGCTTGTAGAAAGGCAGGGCCCTTCTTAGAACCCTTCCCACCTTGGCTTAACATAAGAATCTTGGCTTGGTCAGGGACTAGGGTCAGGGGCTAGCTTAGAGAATGACAACCTTCAGCTGTCATTTCTTGGCATCTTTAACCATCTAACATTTCTAAGCACTTACAATGTGCTAGCTTGTAGCCATATCATTTTGGCACTGGATCCCCTCAGATCTCAGAAGCTAAGCAGGATCAGGCCTGGTAAGTACTTGGATGGGAGACTGCCTGGGAACACCAGGTGCTATAGGCTTGGGAGAAGGACCTGGAAACCCACTCTCAAAAAACAATCAGCCACTGAAAACCCTATGAATAGCAGAGAAGCATTAACAATACTGTTTTGCCTGTTGTATGCAGGGTTACTATGAGTCAAACACCGAATCAACGGCACCTAATAATAACAACAACAACAATATACCAATAAACACATGCCTAAATGCTTTGTGGGTTTTATTCCATTGTGTGCACAATGATCCTGAGGTTAGGACTACTGCCTCAATATGCAGATGAGAAACTGAGGAACAGGGGGTGAGAACTTCTCTAATGGCAGTAAGAGGACAGACTAATATTAAAACTCATTCTGAATCCAAATCCCGAGTCCTTGGACCATATTGGGGTCCATTTCTGATCTAGGAAACTGACATTTAGTAATAAACATACAGATGTTCATTGACTTATTATGTATTATGTCCTGATAAACTTACCATAAGTTCAAGATATCATAAAGTTGAAAATGCTTTCAATATACCTACCAAACATCATAGCTGAGGATTGCCTACTTTTAATGTGTTCACAACACATACAGTAGTCTTCAGTTGGGTAAAGCCATCTAACACAAAGCCTATTTTATAATAAAGTGTTGAGTATGTCATGTACACAGAATGGTGGATGTTTAATAGACATGAAAGGATGTGAAAATACAAAACATATCCAAAACAAACAACAAATAAAAACATTGGCAATACTGTAGCGTATCAGGTGTTCATCCTTGTGATTGCATGGTTTACTGGAACTACAGCTTACTGCTGCTGACCAGCATCACGAGAGTATTGTACTGTATGTTGCTAGTCTGGGAAAAAGATCAAAAATCAAAATTCTACTGAATGTATACTGCTTTCACACCATTATAAAGCCCAAAATGTAAGTTCAACCAGCATAAGTTGATAACGATGGATAATTCTGTATTATATTCATTTCTTTCTGACATATTTACTGGACCTGAACAATTGATTTATATGTGGTTTGATCTCTGACATTTTTTGTTTTCAGTACTAGAGGCTTTGAACCCAGAGTCTCACGCAAACTTTGCAAGTGCTGTACCACTAATCTATAATCCTCAGTCCAATTTTTACTCTTTGAGACAGGGTCTTGGTAAATTATGAAGGCTGCCTCTGACCTTAGACTTTCATTCCTCCTGAGTCCACCTCCCCAGTCTCTGGTATCACAGGTGTGTGCCACTGTACCTGGCTTCATTTTTTGTTTGTTTGTTTGTTTTTGGACTCATTTGTTAGTGGCCAGGCTTCACACAATAAAGGTGCTTTCAGGGTCTGAATTCTAAGTGGCATGCATTAGGTAGTGGTTAGAAGTGAATGGGCACTGGAAAAAGGATGACTTATCTGATTGCCTTGAGGTAGCAATGAGGGAAATCCTCCTTTCCTTATGACATATCTTAAGTGTGCCAGTGGAGCACATAACACAAGGACACTACAGATCATCCCATCCTGCTTCATTTGAGATCTAAAAATTTATCCGGCTAGAGTGCTTTGAATACTGATGTCTCAAAATCGGTTATGTCCCTTTGTGCCATTTCTGGAGGCCATTATAAATCCACTCAGGATTGGAAGAAGACTCATTAACAACTTGTGTTATGCAGATGACACAACTCGGCTTGCTGAAAGTGAAGAGGATTTGAAACATTTACTGATGAAGATCAAAGAACACAGCCTTCAGTATGCATTTAGACTCAATATCAAAAATCCTTATGATAGAGTCAGTATGTGACTTCACAATGAATGGAGAAAAGATTGAGGTAGTCCACGATTGTGCTTTACTTGGCTCTACAAACAACATCCGTAGAAGCAGCAGTTAGGAAATCAAAAGATGCATTGCTTTGGGAAAAGCTGTGGCAAAAGGCCTCATTAAAGTATTGAAAAGTAAAGATGTCACATTGAAGACGAAGGTGTGCCTGATTCATGCCATGGTATTTTCAGTTGTATCATATAGTTGTGAAAGCTGGACATTGAACAAGGGAGACAGGAGAAGAACTGATGCTTTTGAATTATGGTGCCAGAGAGGATTACTGAATATACCATGGACTGCCAAAAGAACCAACAAATCTGTCCAAGAAGAAGTGCAATTAGAGTGCTCCTTGAAAGTAAGGATGGCTAGACTGCATCTTACATATTTTGGACATGTAATAAGGAGGGAGCAATCCCTGGAGAAGGACATCATGTTTGGGAGAGTAGCAGGTCAATGAATAAAGGAAAACCCTCCACCAGATGGATTGACACAGTGTCTGCAACAATGGGTTTAAACATAAATAAGATTGTGTGCCTGGCACAGAATCAGGGAGTGTTTCGTTCTGCTATACATGGGGTCGCTATGAGTCACCTCTGCAGCACCTAACAACAACATCAACAACAACAACAACAACAACAACAACAACAACAACAAAGGATATCCTTGCTGGGCAATCCATCTCTTAAATTTTCCCTTGTTATATAATTTTATTTCCTTTATATCTTTTCCATCATTCACATCAAATTTGGCCGTATGTGGATCATCATTTTTTCTCCTTCACTATTTTTTCTGTTTGCTAAATTCTATAGATTTTTTTCATTTGATACTGAAATATGTTGTTAAAAATACCAGCTGTGTAAATACAGAATGAGGAAAATCCACCCCACTTGCTAACACATAAATGTAATCTGCGATATATGTTGTTGTTGTTGTTAGGTGCCGTTGAGTCGGCATCCGACTCATAGCGACCCTCATAGGGTTTTCAATGGCTGACTGAGACATATAGGTCTATTTAATGTGCATAAACCAAACATAAAATAATACTCTTAAATACTCTTAAAATGGACTTAATAATACACAAATGGGGAAAAACAATAAATAAATTTAAACTCACTGTGGCATCAGAAACCTCTATATTTGTGGTTAATTCTACCATTTAATTAAGCTAGAAAAATCCTACATCTCTAGCTAAATCTCCAGTCGCCCACTAGAGAAATCCTTCATTAATTAGAGCCAGAGAAACCTATCATAAGAACTTTATGCCATACAAACAATGATAGAAAAATGGAAGCATGCATGCTAACACACACACACACACACACACACACACACACGCACAAATATACTCATAAATGGAAAAGTAGAGTCCTTTACCAAACATGTGACTCACCCTGAAATGAAAGGTTGGGTAGAAGGATCCACAAAACTTAAATGTTTCTATTAAGGGATTAAGGTATCTGTTTATCAGCATAAAAAGAATATCTCTAAAATGACTGGAGATGATTGGGGTTAAATATGAATATTTAAATAGTACAGTTATCTCTTGGGAGGACCCGGCAACCTACTCCCAACAAGAATCTACCATTGAAAACCCTATGAATAACAGAGAAGTAGGAATAATACTGCTTCATCTGTTATACATAGGGTCGCTATGAGTTGGACCACTTGACGGCACCGAACCACAACCACCACCACCACCACAACAACAACATAGTTATCTCTGACATCCATGGGAGAGTGGTTCCAGGACTCCCTGCAGATACCAAAATCCACTGATGCTCAAGTTTCTTACATAAAATGACATATTTGCATAGAACTTACACACATCCTCCTGTACACTTTAAATCATCTCTGTTGTTGTTGTTGTTAGGGTGTGGTTGAGTTACTGTCTAACTCATAGTGACCCTACGTACAACAGGTGAAACAGTATTGTTACTTCTTCTCTGCTATTCATAGGGTTTTCAATGGCTGGCTGTTTTTTGGGAGTGGGTTGCCGGGTCCTTCTCCCAAGCCTGCAGCACCTGGTATTCCCAGGTGGTCTCCTATCCAAGTACTAGCCAGGCTCGACTTTGCTTAGCTTCCGAGATCTGATGGTATTGGACACCACAGTTATATGGCTGCAGGTTAAATCATCCCTAGATGACTTATAATACCTAACACAGTGTAAATCATTTTATACTGTATTGTTTATGGAATGATGGCAAGACAAAAGTCCATGCATGTTCAGTTTAGACACAATTTATTTTTGAATATTATTGATCCAAGGTGAGTTGAATCCACCGGTGTGGAACATATGGAATCTACACATATGGAAGGCCCCCAGTGTAAGGAGAAACTGATTCTGTGAAGTAAATAAGGCTAGATTATCTGAGCTACTGCTGAGGGTTTTTAACGATGACAATCATAGTAAGCTCTGGACAGACCAAACTGCTTAAGGGCAGATGGGCTTATATCTGTAGCCCTTGATAATTGCATGCAATTATAGGTTAACCTGTAGGTTGCTCCTAGGATCAGCTTGCTCTTGTTGGGGTGCACAATGGCTAGTTCTGATGATAGTACAGCAGAAAGTCACTTTTAGCTAGTTTCATAACTGTTTAAAATTCTCAACAGATAATGCACCTCCCTTGGTATACCACTGTCTCATTTTGACAAGATTTATTTCATTAGGATCTCTTGACATATAAGAGCCCTGCAGTGATACCTGCTGATGGATCACCTGGGAGCTGCCTCTGGTCAGGACAGCACATCCCAGTCATCACCCTGCCCTTGCTCCTAAGAGCCATCACCCTGCACATCTCCAGGACAGGGCAAATAAATGGCCTGAGAAGAAGAGGAAAGGAGAGAAGGTGGTCCTTGGAAATAAGTAGATTATGATGAAGTGAAAGTGTCTACAAATTGTGGTCTATCATCTCTCTTCTCTACCCAGCTTCTCTGTGGGACAAACATTTGATTTCTGAATAACATCTTGGCCACCATTCTATTCAGGCTCCATGCTGGAGGTGAGCTAGACACAGTTGCTTTTAACAAAATTTTCATCCTGACTTGACGTTCATGTTCTGACCTTCCTGATCGTGGGACCTTAATCTCATGCAGCAACACAGATGAACCATATTGTAGAACTGGGAAAAGATATAACTAAAACATAATGCTCAAAAGCAGATCTCCCAGAATGAGTAGGTTTTTTGGATCAGCAGGCAAAATGCTGGTAAACCTGCACTTTATCCCTGTGTTTTCTTGAGTGCCTCCTCTGCTCTACATGCCCAGTTGGATCTGAATTATAATTACAGAGAGTTGGCATTGGATTTCAATCCTAAAATTTCCCTGAGGCCTGGTTCTTCTGCAGGTGGAATGGACAGAACATTGTAAGGAAGCCTTTACCTGAGGGTTGAAGATGAGGCCACAAATGGGTGGGAAGCTACATAGTTACCAAACAGATCATTCATTTTTGGGCCAAGCACTGTCTAGTACTCTGTCATGGGCAACACAAGCGCCCACCCCATGCTACATTTGCACTTTCCTTATTATGTAGCAAATAAGCTTCATATATTCACATGAAGAAGGTGCAACTGAAGTAGTACAGCTATTGAGTCAGGGACTACCTGAGAAAACCCTGGTTAACATTGTAATTTCCATGCTTTATGTATCAAGAAGGTTTTCTTTTCCTTGGCCCTTGTGCTCATGTGGCTCTTTGGTGGTAGCCAAATTAGTTGGCACAGCCACTGCTCAATGTCTTGCCTGAACTGCAAATTGAATTCAGAGAAAACTTAAAAAAAAAAGATATCTAAGGAATCCTATCTCTTCTTGTGAAGAAACTATAACTATGCAATTTAGTTCATTGCAAATGGACAAAGCCTGCTTATTTACAAAGAAAGTATGGGAAAGCTGTTGGAGATGTGGATCATACATTCTGAAACATCAATCAACAGCTGCCATGCTTTCTCCTGGACTTACATCTAAATATTTATTATTTGTTTCTTATCCTTAAATGATTACCTCTTTGACAGTTACCTAGAAAACTGGAATATGTGCAGAGAAGTTAAAACACATATGAAATGAATCACTTAAACAAAGATTCTGATAAGATTCTGCTAAGGGTTGGAAGTGATTTATCTCCTTGGGGTTCATGTATTGGAGGTTTGGCCCTCAGTGTGCTGAGGGAGTGGGACCTTTAAACAGAGGGGTCTGGAGGAAGATGATTAGGTTAAGAGGGATCCAGCCTCATGAATGGATTAGTGGTGGTCTTTCACAATGGTTTGGGTCTCATGAATTAGGTTTTTTCTTTTTTTCCCCAGTACTAGGGGTTGAACCCAGGGCCTTGTGCATGCTAGGCAAGTGTTCTACTACTGAGCTGCACCTCCAGCCCCTTTTAAATTTATTTTGAGACAGGGTCTTGGTAGGTTATGCAGGCTGCCGCTGGCCTTGAACTCATGACCTGACCACCTCAGCCTCTTCATGCATTGGGATCACAGTTGTACACCATTGCACCTAGCATGAATTAATTCTTTAGAGAGTGGGTTGTTATAAATCAAGGCCATCTCATGTGCTTAGTCTCCTCTGAACATGCTATTTGACATGATAGCTCATGCTCCTACCATTGTGATGCAACCCTCCATGAGGCTATCACTTGAGCTAAAGAGATCCAGTGCCATGCTCTTGAACTTCCAGAACTGTGAGCTAAATAAACCTCTTTTTAAAATAAAATACATTGACTTAGGTATTTCGTTACAGCAACACAAAACAGCAAGATAAGTGTGAAGCACTCTTTGGCCAAAATATACTCCATTATTTTCTTCTACATAATGAACTGATTAATTGAAAGAGTTCTCACCTGGAGTCTTGAAATTCCTCAACTGAGAAGGAGTATCATAAACTTCAAGGATCCAGTCACCAGCAGCTCTCTCTCCCCAACAATGAATGGTCATGAACTCCCAATTTTTAAAGCCTTCCATGGAATGGTCAAATAGCCTGAAAGAGAAACACAAAGCATTGTTTTGTATACTATTTAAAATCCAGTAAGGGTGCAGTCCTTTTGTATCCATCAGCATGTTTAGCTGCATAGTGGAGCTTTGCTTTCTCCTGGACATCACCAATTATTAGATCCACACACACATCACTATTCTACAGTAAGTAAACAGAACTGTGTCTAGCCATGTAATAGCAAATCTTAAGGGAGAGCCATTTGTGAAGCAAGAAACCTAGGCCAAGACCCTACCTACAAGACTGACAGTAAAGTATTGAAGATGTGGAGCAACTGGAACTCTCTTATATTGGTGATGGGAATGCAAAATTGGTACACGGGCTCTGGAAAACAGCTTCAGAGTTAAATAAACATTTATTATAAAACTCAATAATTTCTCCTTTAGATATTTACCCAAGAGAAATGAAGAAATATGTCCACAGGAAAAAACACCACTTGAACTTTAATAATTGCTCAAAACTGTAAGGAACTCAAATGACCACCAGTGAAGAAGTAAACAAATTATGGTATATCCATACAATGAAATGTTACCCAACAATAAAAATCTAATAAACTATTAATATATATAAAATGAATGATTTCAAAAACATGCTAAGTGAAAGAAGTCAGACACTAAAGACTATGTACCGTATGATTCAATTTATACCATATTCTAGAAAAGGCAAAACTATCAGAAACAGATCAGTAGTTGCTAAGGGCTAGGGAGGGGAGACGGGAAGAGACATAGGAGAATTTTTGAGGGTGATGGAACTATTTTATATCTTGAAAGTAATGGTGTGTGGTTACACAGCTATATAGATTTGTCAAAACTCAGAGAATCAATCTCATAAAAGTGGGTTATACTGTATAAAATTTATGCCTCGGTACAAGGATTCTGCCCACTATTCTTAATCCAGTTCAAGGTGTTGTGCCTGGAATCCCAGCTGAGCTCCTCTTCTGGCTTTGCCAATGATTTTCAAAGTCCTTAATTCCCTATGTGAAATATCTTTCTCTTTGACACAGTTAGAATTATTCTCTTGAGGGTGGAATCCTGAGGATACAAAACATGAAGAAGTAAAATAAATGGAATCCTAATCAACAAAAAACAGGTATTAAGAGATAATGTATAAAATGAGCACCTTAAGAAATCAGTGAATTGTTTATATAGGCATATAACATAGATGTGACTATCTGAACAGATATCTAAAAGATATTAAAGACATTTTGTGTAAAGATGGAACCTATGTGGTAGAAAGTAAAAGATGGGGCAAAAGACAGATTTGGTTTTTAGTATTCTCAAAAATTATGTGCATCTATTATTTTATCAAGAAAAGAAAATTAGAATAAGAAATTGAGAGTCAGAGAGGCAAACAAGGAGGGAGAATATCTATCACTGTTTAAGGAGCAACTATGTTCAGTAACTGTCCTTCAGTGAGATGAATGTGAAAGGTCACAGTAACTGGATGCTGATGGCTATTTGAAGCAAGCAACCAACTCTCCTTGCTTTAACTTTAGGTTTGTCAAGTAAATTGGTGGTTATAATTTGACACTCTATGTAGATCTTCTCTCTGGGCCACAATGTGTCCTTTTATAAACAAAAATTACCAGCTTAGTCTCCTTTTGACTTAATAAGTTAGAAATGCGAATTAAAAAATTACTTTATCAATGTGTTTGAGGCTCTGCCAAAAATGTGAGCTGGATTCTAAAGCTGAAGGGATCAGTGGGACAAGATTGGGCTGTTAGTAAATAAATCACTGATACTCAGCAATATCCCCTAGAGAAAGGCAATAAACAAAATAATCACCTGCTATGTGTTCCTGAGCCCTGGCAAGAATGAAAAATAAAAATTACTATTTTTGAAAAATAACAATTACTAAGCAGCATGTTCAAAGTGTCCTATGGTCAATAATTCTTGAAAGGCTGAAGTGAACAACGCTGAACAGGGCCTTTTCCTGGAGGACAGCTCAGCCCTTCGGAACATACAAGTGTTCATTGTTAATCTCCCCACTGGAGTTAACAACAGGCAATGACTTTCAAACCCAATCTGCACATGAAGTGCCCCCCCCCCCCCAGGGAATATCTGTATATTGTCTATGAAGGTCGCCTCTTTGAATAGACCTGTGTGGCACGTCAGTGGGGTCCACAGTGGACCTGGTGCCATTCCCTCCTTATGAAAGGGATCAAAATGGTGTCTTCTTAACAAGGACGTTTTCCCCACTGTAGTTGATCCTCAGCAGAGTAAGGATGGTACATCTTGTGGAGATCCTACAATCCACTGCATAACCACAATAGGGCTCGTTTCAAAAGTTTATGGCTGAACACTAGACTTGGCCAAGAAGAAATTGCTGGATCATTATGTCATTGGCTTACATTCCTACAGCCCTCACTTAAAACCTGGGATGTGTGTAGATTGGGAAAAGGCAAGCAACCTGGAGACAGGGGAAGAGCAGTCGTTTCAAGTTCCCCTTCCTGCCCAAGGTGTTATTAAAGGGAATAAATTGACAAGGAAATGGATGGCAAGGAAGACCAGTTTAGAACCACTTCCTTCTTTACGCTCCACAGCTCTAACTTGAACACAAATTTGTTGAGGCCATTGTGCCATTTGAGGGCACCAAAGCTACAACTTGTCACATAATACCTCTCCTAGAGTGCCGGACTTAAAAGCAATTCCCAAACAGTTTAGACAGGACATTTGGCTCATTGCCTCCATCCAAAAACTACAAAGGAGACGTGGGGCTGCCACCACGGGAGCAGCAGTCTTGTTTCCACAACCCCAGCCAACTTTTAATTACTCATGGGTCAGTTATTTTTGACAGCTGGATTAACAGGCCCTATTTCTTCCTTTCCATTCTTTCTTATCCACCTTTGAAATCAATCCCTTGCTACCAATCACTTGCAAATCACAGTTGGAGCAAAAAAATTTAAGCTGGGTGCCAAGAAGTAATGTTTGTAAATCACAATTGAAATAACTGTTTCAAAGCCCAAATATAAATGGGCTGTGTCTATGTTTGTCTGTGTCTGTGTGGTTAAGCAGTTTCCCGACCCCTGGTCTCTTCACTTTACACAAAGCTAGAATGTTCATTAATGTCATGTGAACAGAGAAATTGAGGAGAGGAATGAAAATGCAGCCCAACATGACCATTCCACTTTTCTGAAGGAGTTGATGGGGAGAGATGGGGACTGCTGGGATGTCAAGTCACAGTGTGTTCACCGTTCTGGTTTCACCCTGCCCTTCAGAAACACAGATGGTTTAAATGGTTCTGATTCAATATTTCAATTATTTCATATTTTGAGCATTGTAATGTTTAGAAAAGAAAACCCTGGACCTTTGCATATAACAAAACATAATGATGCTTGTAGATTAGTTTGTTGTATAGAACATATTTGCTCATATGACAATCTTAAGTATGAAACCATGGACATCTGTTAAGAAAATTCTAACTGTAGGATCCCTGTTCACCCAAAGTCTCTAAAGTCTAATGCCCAGCGTGGATGCCTGTGCTGTGCCAACAGTGGAGAGACCTGATACACACCATTATTAGTGTGGGGAACATATTGATAAAACAGAGCCAGTGAGCGGAAAGTCGGAGCAGATTAACTCCATGCCTGGATTCACTTCTCCTGCTCCAGTGAAATTTGGTTCTGTCAAAGTTGACTTCATAATCATGGGCTCAATGAAATGATATATGCACGCAGTGGCACAAATTACGCACCCAGTTATTAAAATGGTGCTCCACAGCTCTATTCCTGTGAGCGATTTTCAAATAAATTACTTTGGATGAAGTCTGGTGGAAAAGCCTGCCATTAAGCGTAGTACATCCTTCTCAGGAATTAACTCAGGAAATAAATCATATAATTACTGTAAGCTTTTCTCTCCCTTTCACTTAAAGAGTCTAACCAATGTATCAAGGCTACAATGTTCTTCTATGATGTTATGGCAACTAAATAACAAGGCATTTTTATAAGTCCTGACAGCCATATGTTATCATATAATTATTTCTAAAATTATAAATGGATCTTAATTTCAGAATTATCTACTACTACTCAAACAGTATTTATCACTATAGAATTAAGACATTAGAGCAATATTCTCAGGAGATTTTTCTTCTTCTCTTTCTCTTTTATTTTTTAATTTTTAATTTTGTAATGCTTCATCATAACTTAAATGTGTTTTATTGAATGCTTGAAACACTTATTGGGTTCAATTGTAATTGAGCTTTTGGTTTTCTTTAGAATGGTGTTTGGTTTTTGTAAGGTTTAAATGATTTGAAGCTGATGTAGGATACTTAAACATACTATTCAGTTTTTCTTTTTCCTAATCTAAATTGCTTCTTTAAGAAAGGTAGAATGCTACTCAGCAATCAAGAAAAATGAAATAAGGTCATTCGCAGCAAAATGGATGGAATTAGAGAAAATTATTTTAAGTGAACGAACATGAGCTCAGAAAGAGAAACACCACATGTTCTCACTCATATGAGGGAGCTGATTCAAAATTATAAGAAGGAAAAATCCTACTCAAAGGTCAGATCATAATAAAAGGAGGGGGGAAGATAAGAATGGTGTCAATATAAATGGTCTAGAAAATGCATATAATTGTTCCAACAAGATAAAAACAAAGACCACTATAGGAAAAGTTTCTATCTTGAACAGAACTGGAACCCAAGGACATATAGAAAAATATTACTAAGTAAAAGATAGAGAAGACTTAGATGGGAAACTTAGATGGGAAGGGTGGGAGGGGGGAAGCATAGGGGAGGGTAAGGGGTAACCTATATGAATAATGTTTATCAAAATGCATATATGGAAATGCCACAATGAAAAGCATGTCAAGATGAATCACATTAAGATGTACATTAAAAATTTCCAATAAAAAAAAAAAAAGAAAGGTTGAGCCAGGTGTGATGATGCATGCCTATAATCCCAGTGACTTGGGAGGTGGAGGAAGGAGGATCACAGGTTCAAGGCCAGAGGCAGCCTGTATAATTTAGTGAGACCATGTCTCAAAATTTAAAAAATAAAAAAAGGGCTGGGGGTGTAACTCAGTGGTAGAGTGCTTGCAAAAGCACGAGTGAGGCCCTGGATTCAATCTCCCAGGTATAGAAAAAAAAAAAAAAAAAGAAAAAAGAAAGGTTGAAAGAACAGTACTAGCTCTAAAGATTTGGCATAACTAAAAGGATGAGTTTTTTTTTATTATTAAAGTTTCAACATGCATATTATTGTCAAGTCATTCACTAACCCCAAAACACACTCCTTCTTGTGGGTATATGATGTAAGTACTTAATCTTGTTGAAGATTTCTTCCATTTTAGAGTAGATGGCTTTTATTTAAGAGTCTGTTCTATATTATAAACTCCTTTATAAATTACTTCCATAGCATCTACCATATGCCACTTGCAAGTCTTTATATGACACAGAAATAACACAGAAAGAATGTGTATGAGAAAGGTGTGCAATCTTATAAATCAGGGCCAAGGTGTGTTCTATGGATAGGCAGCTTCAGTGTCACCTGGGATCTTATTAGAAATGGAACTTCTTGGACCTTGCCCAGACCTACAGAATCAGAATCTTTGGGAGGAGCCCAGGCATCTGTGTTAATAAAGCCACTGGCCAAGTGCTTACCATGCTAGGTGATGGGCTAAGGACTCACGGTATATTATCTTATTTAACACTTGTAGCAATCTTATGAGGCAGATATCATTACATCTATATGATAAATGAGAAAATTCACTTCTCCAAATTCAAACAGAAATGGGTGAAGTCAACAGAAACCAAGTTCTTCCCTAAAAAGGCCTTTTTTGGGATGAAGGCAGTAGATTCTTATGGTTGGGCCTTAGTGGAATAACGAACTTTCACCGCAAAAGTATAATTTTTATGTAAGCCACAGAAGGATTTAAATTCCATAATGCATTACAAATGTCAAGACTCTGTCATTGAACAATTAGATAGGACAGTGACAAAAATGATTAAAATATAAACACTACATTTTTAACATAGTTAATTATAGAATAATATGGGTTTGCAGAGTAGAAAGTATATGTTCTCTGTACTTAAGATCATAATTAGAAGCAGAGATATTCTTCCATAATGAAATTTAGGAAGGGCGGCAAATGTTCAGCTTTCAGTCAGAGCCCCAAAATTTGGAACAGAGAGCCTCATAGGGTTTTCAATGGCTGATTGTTTCCGGGTTGCTTCAGGAGTGGATTGTGATGTCCTTCTCCTGTTTTTTTTTGTTGTTGTTGTTTGTTTTTCAGTGCTGGGGATTGAACCCAGGTCCTTAAATGGTGCAGTGGCAGCACTCCACCAACTGAGCTAAACCCCAGCTCAAGACCCAATATAGCTAAACTAAATCTAAACCTTGATGAGTTGGGAGTGGGAAAGATTAATGGAGAAGAAAAGAGACAGCTTTTCACAATTCTATCAAATATAGTGGATGGAAGAATCTCATGGGTCTAGGTTTTGTTTCAAAAATTTTTTACATAGGCAGAATTTGAATGTTACCGTTTAAAGGTTCCCATGGAAAGCTGCTCATCTAAAAAGGTTTTCAAAGGATCGCAGCTTTATTAGCTTCTGCCCACACACCTGACCTCCACATTCTCCACGGAGGTAAACCATTTGCTCTGAATATGCAGTTTGGCTTTGTTAGGCTGGGGATGGTGGCCAAGAGGACTGACAGGGTGGGAGGGCAGGGGAAGAATAAAGGAGAAGGAAGGAACTACCCATTTGTCCACTCCAGCACTGCTCTGCTGACCCAAGGCTCCAACCCACTAAATGATAAACGTGGCTTGCCAGGGGAGCTTACCTGCTGGGCTAAGGGGGCACGAAGCTCAAGCTGGCCGAGAGTTCTGAGCGCTGCTGAGTGCCTTCCAGCACTTAGCACCTGCAGATTCTCTCTCGCTCGGGTAAACCCTTCCTCCAGCAGCTGCTCTCCAAGGCAGCCAGGGCGGTAGCCTGGACAGGGAGGCGCTGAGGGGCTCCAGATGGCCTACACAGACGTCCGCAAAGCATTTGGCATTTTGCAGAAAACAGACCATCAGTGTGGTGAGGGGACAAATAATTCTGCAGAAATTTCTCACTGAAGCGTCTAGGGAAAGGACCTGTAGGGAGCATCCCAAAGGGGAGATGACCCTGAGTGAGCCCCCCGTTTTTAGCTGGCTCCCAGCACCCTGCCTTCTGCACTCAGCTGTGAGCAAATGATGGGCAGAGGGACTGTTTCGAAAACCTCTGGATGTTTTCCACATAGGCTTCCTGGCCAGGAAGCAGCCCTGTGAGGCATTCTAAGTCTGGGAGAAAAGAGTTGCACCTTGCAGAGGGGTGGAACAGATGAGATGGGCTGACTCTATCATGAGGTGTCTACGGCTAAAGCATCCCTGCCTAGGAAACTTTGTTCTAAACTTTTCATAGTTCCTACTTTTTAACCGTTCTTTGCTTTACACAGTCCTTAGAAATCTTGACATTCTTATTCTTACTTTTTATTTTTATTTGGAAACAGGGTCTCCCTATGTAGCCTGGCTTGTCCTTAAACTCACCATGTAGTCCATGCTGACCTTGAACCTGTGATTCTCCTGCCTCAGCCTCCCTGAGCGCTGGCATCACAGGTGTGCACTACCATGCTTGGCTAGAAATCTGGACTTTGAAGTAAAGGTTAAGCATCCAGCAGGGAAACTATTTATTTCTCTTAAGAATAATCCCTGACACATAAATTCCTTCTAAAACCTTATCTATTCACCTTTTCCTTGAGGAAAAGAACTGCCTGCAGACCAACATGAAGGACACCAGGAACACAGCAGTTCTTTCCTTCACCCCTTCCACCTCTTCCTGTACTCCTTGCTCCCAGCTTCCCATCCCGAGACTGTGTTTTGAGTCAGGGCCAAGGTGAGAGGACATGGAGTCTTCTTGCCATTAGGTCAGAGATGGAGAGGTTTGGAGCAGAGACTTCCTCTAATAAAAGGTACACTTTACAATATGCCAGAAATAAAGAATTCCAAAAGAAACTGTCTTTCCTTAGCTGCCTGGGTAGGGAGGATAGTACCAGTGTCAAGCACAATAGGAATGGGGGCGCCTGGCCCTAGAAGGTAACCAGAGGTGATTATAGGGCACAGTGCAGCTATTTCGTGTTTAAAGTGTCAGCTGCTCAGAGAAATGTTTTTGGGGAGCTTGCTATGGTGTGAATATGAAATATTCCTCACAGACTCACATGTTTGAAGGCTTGGTGCCTCACTGGTAGTGCTATTCTGGGAGGTTGTGGAAACCCTGGGTGGCAAGACCTGGCTGGAGGAAGTAGGTCACTGGTGGTATGTTCTTGGGAGAATGTTATCCCTTGCCCCATCCCGTAAGCTCTCTCTGCCTCCTGGTCTACTGAGGTGTGAACAGCTCTCCTCTGCCACACGTTCTGTTCCTGCTGCCATGATGTTTTGTTTCAGTCTGTGGGGCCAAGCAGTTATGGACTGAACCCTCTGAAACAATGAACCAAAATAAAATCTTTCTTCCCTTAAGTTGTTCTTTCATCCTCCAGCCTCTTCTAATCTCAACTTTTTTTTTTTTGATGGCTACATATTTTTCAGGACTCAGATGGAGGATATAGAAAGAACAGCACTTTAGATGTGTTGTAGACTGTTATGGTTTGAATCTAAAATGCGTCCAAAAGGTTATGTGTTTGAGTGTTTGGTTCCCCAGGTCAGGACACTGTTTGGGAGGCTTTGGAACTTTGGGAGATGGGACCTAGCTGGCAGAAGGAGGTAACTGGGGCTGGACCGTTGGAGGTTTTATGTGGACTCTCCATTTCCAGTTGCTCTCTACTCCCAATCCACCATGACGTGAAGTCCTCTGACACAGGCCCTGCTGCCAGCTGCTCCACCATGCCTCCCTGCCATTGTGTACTGAAATTCTCTGAACTCTGTGCTAAAATAAATCTTTCCTCCCATAAGTTGTTTCTGTCAGGTATTTTGCCACAGTGACACTAAAGTTAACAAACACATAAGCTAAGATACTCTTGGTGCAAATCTTAACATGGGAGGCTGCAGTAAACCTTGTAAGCACTGGTCACTGAGTGTCTGAAATGCTTTCTTATTGATGCAAATCACAGAACACTGCTGCACTCAGCACTTTGCAAAGAACAAAGCAGATATCAGTTGTGGAGGAATGCATACGAGACTGAAGCCAGTGACCTTACAATCCACCAAACGCCAGTGATGGCATCCATAGTTCCTCTGCTCACAAGTTTCTGCACTGACATCATTTTGGGGAAAGCCAACAATGAATAGCAAAATATGCAAGAAAAGCCCAGACAGAGAGAAGAGACTTAGTTTTCCAAGCAAACCCTAACAGTAGCAGAACTGGTTTTCTACATCAGAGGGGACTCAGGGTATAAAAGCCAACCTTATGTGAAGCGATCCTTGTATTTCATAGTATTTTACCTAGACACTCTTTCAAGTTAAACCTGGAGGAATAATCATGAAGAAAAGAAAAAAAAAACAAACAAAATACCTAGCAAGAAATAAAGGTCTTCCCTGCTTCTACTAACAAAATCTGATAAGCCTTCCATTCATCAAGTAATTGCTTGCTGGAAAGTAGCATCAAGCAGGTAGTGGCAATTATTTGGCACGCAGAAGCTGAGACCTCTTTATCTACAGGAGGACAAGGCATGAAGGAAGTGCTCAGGGATCTGATGCCAAGGTACCCTTACATTCTGTGCACCTGCATACTTATTCTGGCAATGCTGCACTTCATATTTAAAGTATTATGCCCAGGTTGCCCCATGCCATGACAGAAGTTGTTAGTTTTATAGAAGAACACCACAAGTCTAGGCACATAAATAAAATGAACTTGAAGATTTCAGATTCTGTACTTATGCCTAGTCACTCTCACCTAGAAATCCTATTGTCTTTTTCTTATTTTCTTACAGTAGATGAAGTTTGGGGATTTTTAAAGCAACTGGGGACTGGAAAGTTCAGTCTCACTTTTGCTTCTTCAGCCTTACATCAGCCCTGGCCTCTCAGCTCTGGCCAGAACGGGAATGAGGTCTGCAAGACAACTTGACATCTCCCATGTCTGGTTCTACCTGTGGACAAAGCCCATCCTGTGGTGTCAATTGTTCAAAAAGCCAACAGGGCAAAAGAAAAGTTGTGCTAGAACAACCTGGCCTTATTCTTTCTGCAGGATCCTGGCTTGTACATAGTACAGTTATTTAATTGTAGGCAAAGTATTTGTGAGGGAATAATGAGAAGGAAAGAAGCCAAGAAGAGAAGCTGGCATCCTCTAGGGCAATAAAGACTGAAGGGCCAACCCTCAAAATGGGGGTCAGCAAACTACAGCCTTGGCCTGCTGCCTGTCCAAGTAAGGTTTTATTGGAATAGTCACGCCCATTCATTTCTATTGTCCACGGCAGCTTCTGCACTCTAACAGCAGAGTTGAGGAATTGGGATAGAGACATGCCCCACAAAGCTCAAAATATTTACTATCTGGCTCTTTACTGAAAAACTTTGCCAATCCCTGCTTTAAAAAAGCAGAATTTCCTTTAACTTTGGAAAGTGCTTGGGCAAAGGAATTCAGTTAATCTGTAACAAATGTCAGTAGACACTTCATAGAGGCACACCTCAGAGCACTGCAATTCTTTCTTAGGATAAAGAACAAGTGGCCTTCAATTTTTCTGTAGCATCCTTTAGCATTCACCTATCAAAGGCCACACTTCTCCATGTGTATTGACACAAGGCAGCTTCCCATTTTCTACTTAGGAACAATGGGACCATGGCATTGCTCATCCCCCTCAGGTGGTTCCCAGGATAGGAGTAAGGGACAGCTGTCCCCTTCTACCCTGAAGGACAGCTGAGTGTTGCTGTGACCCCAACACCAGTGGGCAGAGAACATCTCTGTACCTGTTAGCCAAGAGCTGGGACCTAGTTCCTGAGGGTGAGGTCAAGTAGATGGCCAGGTCTCCCCTCCGAGGGTGGGTGATGGTAATGCGCACAACCACATGCTCCAGGTAGTTGACGTGGTGGTTGGGGTTATCCGAGCAGCCGGAGGCTTTGTAGATGGAGCGTACTGCACTGTTGGGGCGAATCGTCCTGTAAGAGAGAGAGAGGAAGTTTGTGTAACTGCACAGTAGAGCTCTCATGAACTTCAAGGCTAGGAAAGAGGACGCAAGATAAGGCAAGCGGCTAGCTGCTGAATACTAAAGGACAACAGTACTAACACTCATTTTCATTTCTAGCAAGCTCCCAGGTGACGATGACGTTGCTGACCTATGGAATACACTTTGAGAACCACTGTATTGTGGTGTAGTGAAGGCTTGAAAATCAGCACAACCTTGGATCCAGAGTCTGATTTGCCCAATCCTTGCTCTGTAACCCACAGGAACACTGTTCTTCTCCAGCCTGAACACCAGGCTCCAGTCACAAGGGCATCAGCCTAACTTCGGAGATAACCACGGCTTCCCACCTTGAGGATGTTGCACATACTATTCTGCCTGGTGTTGAATTCAAGTTGAATTCAGAGCCTGGTGCATGGTAGGCAAGTGCTCTACTACTGAGCTGCACCACCAACCCCTTTTTTATTCTCTATTTTGAGACAAGGTCTTGCTGAGTTGGGCAGGCTGCCTCTGGCCTTGAAGTTGAAATCTTCCTGCCTCAGCCTCCTGAGTTGCTAGGATTACAGGTGTGTGCCATCGTACCCCGCTGAAGTACATTTTTTTTTGTTCCTGTCCCAAATTACTTGCTTTGCATGAAATTATATATATCTCTGTACCTCTATCTATCTATCTATCTATCTATCTATCTATCTATCTATCTATCTATCCTCTTCTCCCTTCAAGGTCAAAGCTTAAATTTCACCTCTCTGAGACCTTCACTGACTCATACGCAAAACTGGCTTCCTATCTCTAATTTCTTAATTTAAAATCGTCAACATTCACTTATAGTTTGTAGTTCGCTATTTATTACTTTTTCTAGTTTGATTCTCCCTCCAGACTATAAGCTCCACAAGCACAGGGAGAATTTTTCATTTCCCCTTTTCTCCCTGATATCTAGTTTAATGTCTGTTATCTGGCAAACACAATAAAGATACTTGCTGAGTTGGTGAATGAGTTTGTGAATGAATAAATGATCCTACTGATTTAATTTTCTCATTTGTCAAATGAGAATAATACCCAAATTGTGAGAAAATTTTAAGGAGAAACCACACAGAGTTTCTAGTTCTTGGATTGGCCTGTATGCTATTCAGTACATATCAATTAACTTTTCACTCCTTTGTTTTTGTTTTTTCATCTTATACCACTAAAGAATAGGATGGGAGAAAAAAGTAACTTCAGTACACTTTTTTCCTGCTTCCTAACAAATTTCCTCCAGAAATTATATGTAGATATGTTGTTGTTGTTGTTAGGTGCCATTGAATCGGTGTCCAACTTATAGTGACCCTATGTACAACGGGAGAAACACTATTATCAGTGCTTCTCTGCTAATCATGGGGTTTTCAATGGTTGTTTTTTGGGACTGGGCTGCCAGCTACTTCTCCCAAGCCTATAGCACGTGGTGTTCTCAGGAGGTCTCCCATCCAAGTACTAACCAGGCCCAACCTTGCTTAGCTTCTGAGATCTGACGGGATTGGATGTCACAGTGCTACGACTGCTGGCCGCTACTGGCCACTAGTGTGGAATTAATGGCTTAGAATCCCAGACATTCTAGCACAGTTTTATAAATACGTGAGAAAACAATGACCGAAGCTTCTAGCTTCCACGTGCAATACGGGGCACTCGTGTTTGGGGAAACTGTTACACTGTCTGCTGGCAGCAAACATTACTTGATTTGCCGGTCTGTGCTCTCCACACACACGTGCTGCTGGGGAACCGTGGTCCACTTCTCTGCCTCCATCACCATTGCTTCTGCATCCATCAGTCCAAATCCATAGAGATGGCTCACTGCGGAAGGCAAGAGGCTGGTCAGCTTCACTGCAGTTAGAAGCAACTCATACCACACACGCTAACTTCTACCATCACTCAGTAGACTCCAGACACATCCCAGTGGGATCCTAGCTATCTATGCAGCAAAGATTTAAAAAACAAACAATCACAACAACAAGAAAATGAGTGTGTATTATTCATTGATTGTGCATTATCACTAGGAACACAACTGCCATTTGTGAATCGTTACTACCTGCTGGACAAAAGTTTACATTTTTACATTTAATCCTCCCAATAATCTTAAAATGTTAGTCTGATTATTGTCATCATGTATGGATGAGAAAACTGAGGAACAGAGAAACTTGGCCAAGATTGACCAGCAAGTCAGTGGTTGATAATCCCACATTGTTTTGCTCCAGGACCTCACTATTAAACACTTGCATTTAAAAATGATGATATCATTGATTGTTTTTGAGATAAAATAATTAATAGCTTTAAAGAAACTTGACAATGTATATAATTTCTCATAATGCAAGCAGAATTTATGCAAGAAAAACCAATTTCCTGACATATCTAGTAATTAGGTTAAATACTGCAGAAGGTATAAATTATTACCCTTCTGGCATATAAAAATTTTATTAAATTATATGCATAAAATAGTTGCAGGCCTCTAGACTTTTATGCCAGCTTTTTGTCTTCAAATATATTAGGTCGCAGTCAAAATATTTAGTGATCTAAAGCTGGATTTGACATAACTGACACAGAAATGTTAACTAAGTACAGGAATATTTTAATGATACAGCAAAATCTACAAGTGCAGTTCTTTCTAAAAAACTTTAAGAAGCAAGCTGAATCCTTAAACTCTCCACTTTTTTTGAACTGTCTCTTTATCTTTTAGATTCTATGTGAAATCATACTTCTGTCAGATTTTGCCTGAAATACTTTTCATTGTGCCATTAATTACCATGTAAAAATTCCTATAGCTACCCAGGTTGATGGATTAAGTACATCAGCTTGAAATTCATAATGCTCTATGATATCGTCCCATGCTACCTTCAAAACAGCCTTCTTATCAAACCCTTTGCTTTCCTGGGGCCACTTTGTTACAGTACCCAATCAGATTTCCTCCTTACTGCCTTTTGCTTTTGCTCATGCTGAGTCCTTGGCCTGAAATATCCTCATTCTTCCTTTCTGCAGAACGAAACCTCACTCTTACAAGTTCATAAAGCCTTAGCTACTCTATCTTCTCCTTCCTATGTATTCTCTGGCCAATAAAAAGTCAAAAGAAACTTACTGAAATTCAACTATCAGTGACCAGTGAACTTTTCTCTTTTGTACTCCTGTAACTAATTTTTCAATTCATCTGCCCTTCTGCCTGTCTGTCTGTCCATTCTTCCATCCATCCATCCATCCATCCATCCATCCATCCATCCATCCAAAGTGTTTTTCTATGTGCCAGGCACTGTATTAGGCATTTCACTTTTCATCTGTGCTACTCATTAAATTGCGAATTAACACTGTCAGTATGTTTTCTTTTATTCGAACTGCTTGATGGCAGGAAGTGGGTCTTAAATTTTTTATAGGCATCATGGGAAATTTAGCAGAATTTTATGCACATGGGAATACAAAGAAGATACAGAATTTTTCATACTCTAAGGAAAATTGTGTTAGGATATAGTAATCACCCAATTACTATTTGAGAATTCCTAGCAAACAAAATAACAACAAAAATATATACAAATGCAAGGGCTCATTGCCCTACTATTAGATATTGAGCCAGACAGGCCATCCTATTAATAACAGTAAACCTACTTTGCTCAGGCAAGGATGTATATTGGATTTTTAGGATGTATCTAGGATTTTTATACCTGTCCTTTTGTAACTTTTATTATTCACAATTTTTCTTTAAAAATTATTTTTTTTCTTGATTAAAAAGTAATACAAGCTAATTGTAAAAAAAATTCTTAAATATATACATAGAAGAACATGGAAAACAATGAAGTCATCAATAACCTCATAAAAATTGGTAATGCCTATGAACAATTCTGTATATTTTATTTTAGGTACACAACATTATGTAAGGTTATTCAGAAAAGACAGAAGGACCTCATCATATAGGAGAAATATCTGAGTCGGACTCGACTCCACGGCACCTAACAACAACAACAACAACGTCAAGTTTGAACTTGTGGGAAGGGTAGAAAGAAGAAGGAGATTGGAGAATGTGTACTGGAGCACAGTTAGACAAGAGAACTAAGTTCCAGTATTCTATGGCCCAGTGAGATGACTACAGTTCACAATAACCTATTATATATTTTATAAAGAAATAGAAGAGAGGAGTTCAAAGTCTCTAAACATAAAGAAATGATATGGAGGTGGAAATGCTAATTACCTTGATCTGATTAGTATACATTATATGTATGTATTAAAATACCACACTATGCTCCATAAATATGTACAATTAGTACATATTAAAAAAACCCATCACTAGCAGAGAAGCACTGACAGTGCTGGGCATGGCACAGTGTTGGGGAGTTTTTTTTTCTGTGGTACATAGGGTCGACTCCACATCATTCAACAACAATAATTAACAAGAAAAGGTTTTAAAAAGGAAACTGAAAAAAAAGTTTGAGTTTAAGGAAACAAAATTATGGAGATCTCTTGTTGAAGTTCATATGACATATATGTTCTCACTCATCATTTAACCATAGCGCATTACAATTGAAATTTATACCAAAGATATTATTCTAGGTTCTCTACCTCTGTTCTGTACTCGAATATCCCCAAGGCTGGTGCCCAGTGGTTTTAAACCAGCACAATTTATCATTTTTAATCTCAGTTTACACAGATTAAAGATTTGATTGGTATGTGGAGGGTGTGGGGAAGGGGGAGGAGGTTTGGAGAGGGCAAGGGCTTTGGAAGGTCACTGCAGAGCTAGAGCAGACCCTACCTGAGCTCCAGCTCAGCTGCACTGGCTCTCTCCCACCCCTGTCCTCCCTGATAACCATCCACCTAACAACCATTGGAACATAAATTAACAAAAAGAGTCATCAAGTACAACCTCAACTTCACGCCTGTTAAGCAACCTCTTGAGCTAAGCAGAAAAGCACCTTGAGTCTTTATGAAGGCTGTAAATTTGTTTCCTTTTCCAATTCAATTCCTATCCTCCAGGGAGAAAGACTGTTCATGAAACACTCAAAATAGATGTCCAGGAAGAAGTTGATTAGCTACAGCTCAACTACAGATTGGCAGGTCAACAGAAAAAATTTAAACCAATATAATATGAATAAATGAGGAAGTTGGATTAGATCAACAAAGGCCACTGAGTCAGTAATGGAGATTTTCAGTATTTTGAAATACTTGAAACTGAATATTTCATGAGACACAGCCAAAGAAATACATGAAATAAATTTCTTTTTTTGTTTTGGGGCTGACAATACAGGACTTCTTGTGGCTTGACTGGCAGTTATTTGTTTTGTTGGTGAATATTTATGAGAAAATAATTACACAATGAATGTGTTGGGCAGATAAACTTCAACAAGGGAAATAACATTACACAGTTTGAATGCACTGATGTTTTTTTAATATAAAAATTTCCACACACCTAAAATGACCTATAAATACACACATATTTATTTTTTCCTTTTAACTAAGTAATTCAGCCATTTCTGTTTTGCTCCTTCTACTTGTCACCAGGATGGACCACAGAGCTAAGGGTGTGCTTCTCTCCAGCAGTGGCAGAATGCCTGGTTTAGGGCAGGGCTTCCATAAATACTTCTGAGATAAATGGAACAGAAAAATATTTTATTTAACTCACCAAATTTACTAGAAAACTGCAACCAGAATTAGGTGGTGAGCTTTTTTTGCTTGTGAAATACTAGAGGGTTGAACCCAGGGCCTCACACATGTTAGGAAAGTGCTCCACCCCTAAGCTGCATCACCAGCCCCCTTTTTTATTTTTTATTTTGTGACAGGTTCTCGCTAAGTTGTGCAAGCTGCCTCTGGCCTTGATCCTGTGACCCTGAGATCCTGCCTCAGTGTCCAGGGTTGTTGGGATTACAACTGTGAGCCATGGTGACGAGCTTTTTTAAAAAATAATAATAAGAAGAATTTTTAGAAACTAACTTCTGTAAAGTCATCAATAACACTTGAAATTTAATCAGGTATAGAGTCAATATTCACAGTTTATAAATTTACAACGATAGCAAATATGCCATGCAAACGACTGGTTGTGGTAGGGCCCTTAAAAAGACTCTTATTTATGCACATTTCTCATTTCAAGCTCAGAGCAAAATCAGAGCCTGAAAACAACTTCATGATGATCAACTAAAATCCACTCTGGGCAAGCACTGGACAAAATATAAAATTCTGTGAAATCAGAATACAATTAATGTGGTTGTAGACAACAATCCTGGCTACTTCAGGTAGAATTTTTAATTCCTATTAGTGGTGGTAGCAAATTCTTCTGATTTAACAATTATGATTCCACAATTAGATTAGTGAGATATTGAGGGAACAAGACAAGAGTACAGGATTATCAAAGATCTCAAGGCAGTTACTTAAGTATATTTCAGAAAGTAAATTTATTTCCTAGTAGAGTGATGGAGGACAAGATCTATTTCAATAAAGGAAATTTGAAAAACTTACATCATATTATATACATTCCTCTAGGCTACATGCTTGTTTATGTCTTAATGCATGGAAGATAGCAACTGAGACTTGATAAGTAGGCTCATTTATGCAGATAAGCTCGGGAAAGTAGTTTTATCTTATGCCATAAGTATAGCTAGTTTATATTCAAAGTTATCTAATGGCTTCCTTGCTTGAAACAGTCAGATGGACAAGAAAACTCAGTAAAATACATAATACTCCCTGACAGGTACATTTCCATTCTTTGATGAGGCTGGAGTGCTGAGAGAAGATAACTGCTCAACACAAAATAAGTAATCACATAGTTTGAAAGCAGACACAGTTGATTTAAGCAACAGGTTTAGCTAGAAGGCCTGAAAAACTCAATTCTGAAAGGACAGGAGGGAAAAAAATTGAGAAGTTTCTGAGCACAAGCTGTAACCAGGGAAATTTGACTCACTTTCATCTATTTTAGTGGAATATCCTTATTGGAAGTAGGTATTTTAAGGTTTGTTGTTGTTGTTATTGTTGTTGTTAAGCATTACACTGAATGGATGTATTATGATCCTGAAGTGACCATTAGGAAAGTACTTTCTATATAATGAAGGAGTTGAATGGTTAAAAAAAGAAAGAGTATTTTTGTAAATTTTTTGAGCTTCCCGAAGTGAATAAGGGCCCTTCTGCTACCAGCTGTCAGATACACAACATGTTAGGCAGCATCTAGTATAAAACAGGGCAACCGTCCAACAACAGAAGCTCTCTATGAGGACACTTCACGAAATGTAAAATTTTGTCTGTGACTGAAAAAAAGTGCAATGAAGTGACAGTTTTCCACAACTGAGTATTTAATATGAAAGTTCAGCCAACATCTTCCATTGAGGAAATCATTCCTGATGGCCAAGGGGATGAAGTGTCTAGATTTGCCCAAGACTGTCCTGACTTCGACATCACAAGTCCTGTGTCATGGGAAAGCTCTGATTCCTGGACAAACTAGGAGACTGGCCACTCTACATGAAACCAAGGTAGAAATGTGACGCTATTCTGGAGTGGCACAGAGCTTTCATATCTCTTAGTATCAATCATCTAGTAACTAGAGGGTGGAAGGTCATCCTGAACCTGTATTTGTTAAGAGGCACATAACCACTAACATATAAAACATGGCTGACAAAGAGGTTATTGGATTATTTGAAAGTGTCAGTTTCAATATATGTCACCAAGATGGGCTAAGCACCCTTAATCCGAAATCTGAAATGCTCCAAAATTTGAAACTTTAGGGGCACTGATACGATGCTACAAGTGGAAAATTCCATACCTGACCTTTTGTGACAGGATACAGTGAAAGGGCATGGCACTAAAAATACTGCATTAGATTATGTGTATAAGGGGTATAGAAAGCATAAATGAATTTCCTGTTTAAATTTGGGCCCCATATCCACAATATTCCACTATATATATGCAAGTATTGCAAAATTCAAGAGAGTCTGAAATCCAAAGAAGTTCTGGTCCCAAAGATAAGGTAACCTAGTTGTTGTTGTTGTTAGGTGACGTCGAGTCGTATCCGACTCATAGTGACCCTCATAGGATTTTCAATGGCTGACTGCTTTGAGATTGCCTTGGGAGTGTGTTGCCACATCCTTTTCCCATTTTTGTGGTGCTGGGAAGGGACCTCAGAGACTGCAGAGCGGCGCTCTACCAACTGAGCTAAATCCCAGCCCCAAGGTAACCTTAGCCTATATAAACTAGCAATTGACTTTGTTAGTTAGTTATTATATCACTTTATCGTGGAGCACCTACTCTATATTCAACACCCTGAACGGTAAGGGTCTAAAAACAAACAAAAACAAGCAACTAAAATAATTCATGTTCCCAGTTGACAAGAGGGTAAACCAAAAATAACCTTATGATATAATGAAAAACAGTTAAAAGCACCAAATGGTGGAACTACTGTAAGTATAAAGGCGCTTCAAGAGTAAGAAATCATTAAGAAAGACAAAGGGTGTGAAGGCATCTACTAGAGGCTGGTGTGCCATAAATCCTCTGTTGATGATAGCTGAGACTTGTAGTCTCATCAAATAAACTGGGGGGAAAGTGCTTTTTGGATTATGCTTTGATGCATGTGTAGGACTTAGGTAGATGCAGATGCAGGCCAGGACCGAGCCTCCTGGTTAAATAATGAATAAGGTGGTTGTGTAGGTCTTTGGGGCAGTGATGGCACCAGAACTAGCAGGCGTGGTATCAGCAGGCCATGGTGAGAATGGGGAATATCATGGGAAGTAGGGGGTGGGCCAGAGAACTGAAAGTCAGCCATGATTGTTGGATGTCAGCCATCAGTGAGGCTGTTGCTATTCTCATCTACCTAGAAGTAAACCACCAGAATCAAAGGTGGTTACCCATATTCCTGGCTTGAGGGAGGCCGCTCGATCTGTGGGGTCACTAGAAATCCAAACCAGAGATCAAAGAGCTTCCTGCAGATTTTTATAGTCCTGGCACCTTAGGGCTCTTTGATCCTCAGTGTGCAGAACCACCTGCTCTGCAATAGCTGCTCCCACCAGGGCCCTGCACCTCTCGGACCTATTAATCAAATCAGGCCAAATGTGTGGGCCGGGAGGCAGGCAATGGACGGGGCCCTGGATGCTGTCCTAAGCCACTATTTCCCGCATGTGCAAGATAACAAAAAGGCTCTGCTCTTTTAGAGTAAAAATAAACAAGTAAATATGAAAACTTAAGATGTATGTTTCTCAGGACGAAGAAATGGGAAGTGATGTTTCTCAGGGCCCTCGTGTGGACAGTCCCACGCCTGACCATCTTGGACAGATGCTCCTGGAATCACCATTTCTTCCCTTGCCTTCCTCCCCTTCTCCAACATCTCTTCATTGTCTACTCTTTCAGATTTCCATCTGAAAGGCGTATCAGGTTCTTAGGGAGAGAATCAGAACTATAGTTGCAATGCTTTTTCCTGCCAGGTAGCACAAAAATGCAGACCCCCTTGGGGTAGGAAAACAGAGCAGCGGGCACTTTTGTTCTGCTGCATGGTTTGTTTTTATTTTTCTCTTGCTCTTCCTAAAATCTCAGGCTCTAGTAACAACTCCAGCCAGATCCAACATGCCAGCCGTCATCAGCACGACTGACAGCTTGCATGTGGAAAGTTTCCAGATACTTGGCTGTCTGCTGGGGCTGCACTTCAAAGCTCCCCTCGGGATGAGTTTGCTTAGCAGCTGTAGGTAGTCAGACAGGCTCATAATTACAGAGACAAAGTAGAGTTTCAGGAAACACTGCTGGCCTCCTCTTTTACATATGATGTACTCTTGTTATACACATGTGTATACACAGATATACACGTAATTTATTATATGTGCATATATAGAAATGTATATTTATTGTTGGTTTAATGTGTAGAGTTAAGGTAAGAAAGAGATATGCCTGCCTTCTCTCAAGGGCCTCTTTCTGTAAGGAAAGAATTAAATGTCGATTTATTTTCTTCTTTACTCTGGTCAGTTCTTGTTGATTTGCTCCCAACATGGTTATAATGAGCAAGTAATTTGCTTTAGGGGATTGACTGGCGTTTCTGTTGCTGTTGCTGTTGTTGTTCTGAGGCAAGGTCTCACTGTGTAGCCCAGGCTTTCCTGGAACTTGAAGCATAGACCAGGTTAGCCTTGACCTCACGTCAATGCCCTTGACTCAGTCTCTCAAACTGCTGGGATTACAGGTGTGTGCCACCATCCCTGGCTTGACCTGTATTTCCTGCACAGAGATAGGAGAATGATTTTGCCAGCTTGGACAGACCTAGTCATATAGAATAGGGGACATCCAGATCACATTTTTGCTTGTTTTTAGGAAACTAAGATTATCTAGACAAAGATGAGAATAGAATAAGAAGTGAACCACATGGGCCTCTGATCAAAGCCTAATTGATGGTTAGGTTGACCAGATGTCATTTCCCTTGCCTGTATCTTCCTGGTATAAAACTTGAGCAATTACCAGAATGAGATTTTGCAGTCAAATTCCTATTTGTGGACTGTTTATGTTTTCTTTTTGGATAACTACTCCCTTAATTTTTGTTTTTTTGCTTTTTTTTTTTAATTCTCATAAAAGAAAGAACATCTAGTTGGTATGTAATCGAACTGAGTGAATTTTCACATGAAACTTAGAGCAGTTATGAGAATTTGGTTATTCCACATGTCTACAAGTCCACTGGGCTGGGGTTTAGCTCAGTTGGTAAAGTGCTGCTTTGCACTCCCTGAGGACCTAGGTTTGATCCCCAGCACTACAAAAATGGAAGAAGGAGACGTGGCAATCCCGAAATTATCAGCCAACACAAATCCAATCAGGGTCATTATGAGTCGGACTCCACTAGATGGCACCTAACAAGAACAAGTCCATTGGCTCACCTGATATGGACCCATCAGCCTCTGTTGCAAGTGAGGATTGCAAAGCACAGAGAAGGAACTGCTTGCAACTGGGAATGTTCTTCATCTCACTGGGAGTAAAGCTATGTCATAGCCTTCTAAGATTCAAGCACTATGTTAGACTTCTCTTGAACATTCCTTTGCAGTTGCATGAAACTCGAATGATTTTTAAACTTAAGGGTTTTCTTTGGAATTGAAAGAAATCAGCAATGTGGAAGAAGAGTAGTGGAATTAAGAGTGTGTCCGAAGAAGGGAAAGGGGAGGAAAGAGGGAAGGCTAGGTGAAGGAGGGTGGGAGATCCTTTTCTCAGGAGTTCTCAAAGCAACTGGCCTTAGGAAATAGCTATGATTTATGAAAGACAGAAAAGAATTAGTAAAGGGTCAAAGAATAAGGGCTGTATCTTCGTATCACAAAAGGCAAGGAGGGAGACATGTGGATAGGGAGATCAACAGCATGAAATGCTAGAGGAAGAAAAGAGCCCTTAGATTTGGCCAGAGATGGCCAAATCTAACAGGAGATGGGGGAAAGACTCACAGAGCCTTATCACTGCAGAGGACAAAGAGAAGACAGGGTTACAGGGAATCACAGAAAGAAAGAAAGAGAGGTGGCGCATTCTAACTACTTGTGCAGAACTTGTAGTTGTGAAAGGAAGGACAGAGCTAAGGCAGCAGGATAACGGAAATGGTTTTCCTCCTCCAAAATGGGGAATAGGAAGTTTGAAAGTAGAGGGTCATGGCCCAACTGATGGAGAAAACAAGTGAGGCAAACAAGGAGGAGATGTTTGGGGAGCATTTTTCACAAATTCCCTACCAAACTCCAGGAAAGACATGAGTTGAGAGACTATTTTTTCATTTCTTCTAAGGATGGCACCATTCAAATGCATAGGGGAGAAATTAATTCAGTGCATACAGAGGATGAATTAGGTCAGTGGTTCTCAAACTTACATGCATAAGACTCACCCAGGACATGTTAAAGCAGAGTGCTCAGTCCTGCTGTGCTACTCTGAACTTATACACTGTGGATTCACGAGTTGTCAGGTAAGGCCCCTCACTTGTATTTCTAATGAGTTTTCAAGTGATTCTGTGGTTGGTGGCCTAGAGATCATGCTTTGAGGACCACTTCCTTAGGAGTGGTGTCTCTCCTGGAAAAGCCTTGTTAATTAGGCTAACATCTCCAACTCAGGGCATGAACTTCTGTGGTCATGATCTCCAAATGTCCCTTCCCTCATGCTAGGAGAGCAAGAAATGAGAATTGGAAAAACAGTATATGATACCAGGGTATTTTTTTATGTACTATCCCCAAAATTTTTGTTTCTCTCTTAAAAAGTATTGTAAGATAAAATTTTCTTCATTAGTCTATGGATGAATTATTTCTCTCACTTGAAGCACAGGTTGGCCTAGATGCATATTCCTGCAGGTGGTAAATTCTATGCATTGTTAGGGTAGAATCCCAGCTTGCCGGAGTTGAGATTAGAACATTGTACTCAATGTACAAAGTGAACACAAGAAATACAATGAAGTATCTGTCTCCTGATGATACTGTCTTGAAAACTGAAGCATTTCTTATATCAAGCATGCTTCTCCAAAATAACATGCCCAGATGCAATTCTAAATGAGAAGTAAAAATAATATCTTAGGTATGTATTTATTGCATACTAGCTAATCAAATCTTCACAAAAATGCTTTTAGCAAGATGGTATTATTCACATTTTTCAGCAGTAGAAACTAAGACTTGTGGACATTAAAAGAACTGTGCAAAGTCTCAGGGACTAGAGTTCAAGTCTTCAGAATGTCTCTCTCTCTCTCTCTCTTTTCTTTTTTCTGTTCTTTTCTTTTTAAAAACATATTTAAATACTGTCTACAAAACACACAATATTTCTTTCAATTAAGGTACTCCCATCAATTATATCCTCAGAATAACCCCGCAAGGTAACAAAGAGGAAAAAATTGTTGGAAAGTTATAGGGATAACTTCCTTGCCTTTTGTAAGTCAACTGTTCTCTTCTTCAAAACTCATTAAAATTTCATGTGTAGAAAAAGAATTTTGTAGAGCTTGGAAAGGAAGTCTAACATCTGGTCCATCACGCTTTCCCCTATTCTTGCTGAGAAATGACCTTTCCCAGCCATTTCTATCAGGGATTTTCCCTGCGTGTGAAGATATTCATATGGAAAAGACAGTTTATTTTATATTCATACCTAGACCAGTTTTTTATTAGAACCAACCAGGCATGCACAGATGGAAGAAGAACCTTGAGTGCCAAAGAGTAACTTCCCATTTGTTAGCATCCAGCAGTGATCACAATACCCTTCTCTTTGGCTCTTTCAAGGATGCCTCTGGAAATTTCAAGGCCTCCTGTCCCCCCTGGTGTAACATTATAAAATGAAGCCTGTTGAAACCATTATTGGGACATGTGATAGAAGTTTAATTGCTTTGAAATGCCATAGGCTAGCAAGATGTGAACATGTGTAAAGAGTCTGAACTGAGATTCTAAGGAAAACAAAACAAAAAAATCTCTGCAGCTATTTATTTCACAGCAGATGTATCTGAATGGAATCTGCAAAATGATGGCCTAGTGTGTCATTGCACCCTGTTAGCTCAGTGGCCTTAGGAAGTCCTGCATAAAACTAGCACAGGATTAATTTTCAGGATTTCTTTTTGAATCTTGGAATCTGGGCTATATTTAACGCACTGGCACTAATATAGAGTCTCTCTAGACTGCAAAAAAAGGATGAGTTAAGCCATCTTTACTAATATCATGTTTTTAAAAGGTGTCATTGTAAGACCCTTTCGGCCAAGTGCATTGGCACACACCTATCATCCTAGCAACTTGAGAAATGGAGGCAGGAAGCTCTCACGACTGAGGCCAGAGGCAGCTTATGTAACTTAGCAAGATGGTGTCTCAACATAAAAAATAAAAAAGGGGCTGGGGGGGCAGCTTTGTATGTGCAGGGCCCTGGTTCAGTCCTCTAGTACTATAAAACAAAACAAAACAAAACATCAGTAAATGTCCTTTTATATCTTGTTTTTCTATGCCATTTTACTGACCCTGAGCCAGCTCCCACAGTGCCCAGCTATCAAGGCCTCGCTGCAGACACGGGAAGTGACAGCCCTCTGTCCCTGATGGGGTCGGAGAAGTCAAGTGGAGTCTGTGCTAGAAATGTGGATGTCAGAGTCCAAACTGATACGCACATACTAATTTAAATGAGAGTTTCTTCTATTCATCTCAATGACAGTTTTCCTACCACACTTAGAGTTCTATTTTTTTGTAGAAAAAATGATCTGTAGGGATACTTGTCCTAGATGGCCTGATGGAAATCACGGAAAACTTCAACAAAAGCCTTTCCAACCCTGCTCTGTGTTTACGTATCCTGCACACGTTACTACTTATGAGGACTCTTCACCCTGAATTATTTGCTACTGGATCCCAAATGAAATAATTGCATTTAAATTCACAAAGCTTCTAAAATGCTTGACTGCAAAAAAAAAAAAAAAAAAAAAAAAAAAAAAAAAAAAAAAAAAAAAAAAAAAAAAAAAAAAAAAAAAAAAAAAAAAAAAAAAAAGGTGGATGTATAAAGAAAATGAGAAGAATAATAAGTTTTGGCTTAGTACACACACTTAAAATTCTGAGATTTTACTACAAATTTTGTCTAGAGAGCTAGCAATAAAGACAGTGAGGAAATAGGTACAAATTTGACTCTTGTAATGCTGGGAAAGTCTATTTGACACTAGTAACACCAAGTTTACTTTGCTAATGAAGGAGTAAGTTCTGTGAGTGTCAAGATTGAAGCAAAGAGGGAAGGTTAAAACGAATGAAATGATTTTTGGATGGATATTTTTAAAAAGATAACTGAGTCTTTAACAATAGAATTCCATGGCTCAGGGATGCCCAGAGAGGACCTGCGTGGATTAGCAAAAGGTGCCTTTATTTGTCTTTAAAGTGGACAGCATCACACTGTAGTGCACATGGCTTGGTGAATGTATCACAGGCCAGGGTTCAGTTCCCATTCTACTCCTCAGTCTGGCTCTCTTGTGCAGTTAACAATCTGTGCAACCAACTATGGCAGTCCTGTCAAACATAGACATTTCTCACATTTTAAGTTATGTCCTCTGATTCTCCAGTGGTATGTGGCTAGAACTCAGTAAGGATTTTAGGCTTCTAAGAAGCATAATGTTGAACTCTGAAACAAAGCATGATACATACTCTCTGCCTTGGCTCTGAAGATACTTCTGCGGGTAAAACATGAACAGAAGGAAATGATTTCCAGACAAAACCATCTTACACAGTATATGAAGAAGGTATGTACATTGCAACCTCTGGTGGGTTAAAAAAAGCAATGCAATTTCCTAAGACTTGACAATTCTGAGTTGGTTTTGTTGACTAAGAAAAATTATATTAATGTAAAATTTCAGAAAGAGTTCATTATAAACTCTAAATTGCTTGTCATTCTTCCCACCTGATAGTCTTACAGCAACTCATGACGCAAAACAGAATTAAGTTTGTTACTTTCTTAAATCTTTGCAAAATCACACAACAAACCCAAAGAGTACAGCTATATGCTAAGAGGAAATTCAGCCCTCAGAAGTGAAGTGGCTTTCCGAAGGTCATGATGAACCATAACAAGCAGCTAAAAGACTCTGTCTGGTGAAAGAAAATTTGCAAAGCCTTCTCAAAGCCCATTTTTTGGCCTGACATTTTTCAAGAACCAATCTTATCATGGTGCCCTTTACCCTGGGCTTATTAAGAAGCTATTTCAAAAAGTATTTTTTTTAATCTTCTTTAAAGAAAAAAGGATCTAGCAAAGATGACTATACATTCCCACTGTATAACTGTCCTCATTTAGAAGGAGGCCAACAGAGGCCAACAGATTTTGCTGACTGTTAGAGTCATGAGTACACAGCTGTGTACTAAGATAATAGAAAATGATCACTGCATTCATTTCAATGAGTCAATTTGTTGCATACGTGTCATTTGGTAGGACATATCACAGGACCAATGGATTCATACCATCTATTTGGGAAATGAAATGCTCTGACATCAGACCAGCAAATGGAATCAACTTACTAGAAAGTCATTACTGTTATCCAATTCACTCTCTCGAATTACTACAGTGGCAGTAAAAAGTATTAAAATCAAATGATAACTCCAAACTCTAGGAGTCAAGTAGTTTTGTTCTCAGTCTCTTTGAAATTGCTTTCCTTATCATATCACGCCTGCCCTTTCATAGCACGCTGGGCCCTCCTTCTCCCTGCTCCCTTGAACTGCAGCTTTTACTACAGTTGTAGCCTCCAGCCATGATTATCAGTCCTCTAGGAAACACAGACAACTAAATACAGGTGCTTAATCTGATGAACAACTTAGGAGCTACTTCAGAAAGAATTTGATTCTCACACCTATGGTTACCCAAGGTTCTCAAATAGCTTCCACTGTCTCATTACATTTCTTTATGCTTCTGATTTATCCACATGGCATTAATATTATTCATAATCATTAGCAGACTATGCTTTTTTCAATACTTTTAAAGCATGTATTCTTTAGGGAAATCCAAGTAATCTTATAAAAACAGACAACACAAATAAGGAGGTTAGCCATTTATCCAGAACATCAATTAAAATCACCTACAATATGAAATGAAAACAAGAATCTAAATTAGAGAAAACAGTCTACAAGGATGAAAATAGAAGTGCTGTAGGAGATACGTGACTACAAAGTAGTGAGTCTCACATTTGAAAGTAATGTTGAGGCTAGTATCATTTTTAAGCTACAAACACCTTTATAATGAACATAGTCTTATGCACATTAATATCCATATGCTCAGTTTTTCTTACACAAAAATCTAAACAGATTAGTAACTGAATATGTTGTATTAGAATGAGGTATAAAATATAGATGATACATAATTTTACCTAATTGTATACTATGAGTGAAAAACTATGCTAAATTCTTTATATGATATTATTTTCTTCACTTTAGCTATGATGGTTTCCCTGCTTCTCTTTGAACAAATCTTGTGCATGCTCTTCTGAAATGGTCTATATCTGGTTAGTCATTTGCATGGTTCTCTCACTTCCCAAGGTCTCTGTTCAAAGGAGAGAGGTTTTTTTTTCCTGACTGCCTAATATTTTAAAAAAGTATAATTTGCACACACATACACTTGTGCATGACTACCGTTTTACTCATAATAACCCTAAACTGGAAACAAGAAAGACATTCATGAAAGAGTGAAAGAATATACAAGTTGTGGTACACTGATGAGCAGAATGCTCCACAGTGATAAAAAGGAATGAACTTCTGATATACTTAATGGCATAACTGTACCTCAAAAATTGTTATGGTGATAAAAAAGTCAGGTGTGAATAATTCTATATATGTTTATAAAAGAAGCTGCCATCTGCAATGAAAAAATGTAAGCTCAATGGTTGCATAGTGTGGATGTAGCCTACGGAACAGGAAAAGAGAATAAATGACTTTTTATGGTGACAGAAATGATGCACATCTTAATTGTAGTCATGGCCACTTGGATGTATATATTTGTCAAAATGCATTAAACAGTGCATTTAAAGCAGTATTTTTCACTGCATGTAAATTTATCTCAGTAAAGTAGGTTAAGAATGTGTGAAAATAACCAGATATATGTTTGTTTATAAAGCTGAAATTCAATCCCATGTTCTGCACCACTATGCTGACCAAATTTTTCATCTTAAATAAATACAAACCCTCAAGAAAATGATTGTTAAATTTCAAAATAGCTTTTGGAAGAGAATGTGTATTAGTGCATTCTGATAACACTGTGTCTTGGCTTAAATCTTTTGAGTCTTATTTTCAAACTGGATTCAGAATCCAATCATCAGTGATTCAAAGAAATTCATTTCACTACTTTATAGTCACAACACACTTTTAGACAAAAATAGCACTGGCACTTGCTTTGGCTGATCATCCTCTGTAATCATTGGGCTTAGGGCTTAAAAACTCTTATCTTTGCCTAAAATATCAATTGTCATCACAAAATATCATGGTTTGCTACCCTTAAGGATTGCCAAACTTATGTGCCGAAAGCAGAGTTTCAAAAATTATTGGGGGAAATCCATCTTCTTTAGAATTAGCGATTCAGTTTTTGTCATGTAATTACACAGAAAGAGACACTGACTTTCTCTTAGTGCAAAGCTTTTGCATAGTGCTAAAAAAAATCAAATTTTAAGCTGAGCATAGTAGTTTATGCCTGTAATTCCAGCAAGTCAGGAGGCGGAGGCAGGAAGATCGCAAGTTTGAGGCCAGAAGCAGCCTGAGCAACTTAGTGAGACCCTGACTTAAAAATACAAAGCAAAAATGGGCTGGGGTGTGGTTTGAAGGAAGCATGTGTGAAGTCCTCTGTTCAACCCCTGAGTACTGCCAAAAAAAAAAAAGAAAATCAAATATTGTACTCATAACTTTATATTGTTGTTAGTTTTGGCATGTAATTACTAAAGGATCAATAGGATGTTGACAGGCTATAATCATTTTAGATTTCTATCATTAATCCTCCTACTGAAGCAATTAAGTACAACTCTGAAGATTCAGTAGGTTGAATTTGGGGTGACATTTAAACATGGCAAAACAGCCAGAGTGCCCTGGTACATGGCTGTAATTCCAGTGATTTGAAAGGCTGAGGTAGGAGGATTGTGACTTGGAGGCCAGATACAACCTGCCCCACTTAGCAGGATCCTGACTCAAAAACAAAATATAAAAACGTGGCTGGGGATGCAGCTCAGTGGCAGAGTGCTTGCCTAGCATGTACAAAGCCCAGGGTTCAGTCTCCAAATATTGCAAAAACCCAAACCAAGCAAAGAGAAAACAACAGAAGCCAAAAAATATTGCAAAACAAAATTTAAGTATAGTTGTGTTATCATCAATACAGAATTGTGGATAGAAAAAGATTGAAAACACATTAGTTACCATTTTATTATAAAATCCTTAATACATGTTTACTAGCCTATTTAAGGTAATGTAATTAATTTTCAACCACCAAACAAAATTCTCATTCACAACATACTTCTGTACCTTAACTGTTTGGAATTTTCCATTTCCAAAGCACAGTTTCATTCAATTTAGCCATCTCATTATGTTTGGTATTAGTTAATACCAAGAGTTTGCAAACATCAAGGTACAAATCCTTAACTGGCTTCCTCAAAGGCCACAGAAAATATCCCTAGGTACTTAAGATTGTGACAAAACCACAAAACCCCTTCCAGAATTCTCTTTAATGGACTCTATCTGGTATAGAGATAATAGATAAATAGTACGACCATTATTTTAGTTCTATTTTGAATTTGTGTGTGTGTGTGTGTGTGTGTGTGTGTGTGTGTGTGTGTGTGTGTGTGCTGGGGATGGAACCCAGGCCCTGGAATGTGTTAGGCAATCACTTTGTCACTGAGCTACACTCATAGCCCTGTGGATGGATTTTATGTGTGAAACTGTATGTATTTAACACTTATAGGAACTCAAAATGCAAAGAAAGGATAAACGCCAAAAGTCTAACAAAATCTAATGCTACCATTCCGTGAAAGACCCGCTTGGAGAAAATCACTTTTCATTTGTGGAAGTGGGTTTAAACCTCATACATTTAGTAGAAATGACGTGAACATTCTGATGGGACTAGTGGATATATTGGAGATAAGATTTTGGATTAAGCAATAATTAACCAGGGTTTCCTATCTGGGGGTTCTATATTCTCATGGAGATGTTTAGATAAATCATCTACCAGAGAAAAGAATAAAGGTAAAATCTCTAAATTATGTGTGGTTCACATCTTTTTTTTTTTTTTTGTACATAATCTAGGTAAGGTAAGGTCTTATATACAATGGTCTATAAATTTAAAAAGCCTGCAGGTGTAACCCTGTGGCATCCTATCCCATCAGACCTTGGAAGCTAAGCAGGGTCAGGCCTGGTTCGTACTTGGATGGGAGACTGCCTGGGAACACCAGATACTGTAGGCTTGGGAGACAGACCCGGCAACCCACTCCCAAAAATCAATCCATCATTGAAAACCCTATGAACAGCAGAGAAGCACTGACAATAGTGTTTTCCCTGTTGTATGTAGGGTCAGTATGAGTCAGATACTGACTTGATGGCACCTAACAACAACAACATAAATTTTAAAAAAAGTTTGTAAGTCAATAAATACATAATGAATATGAGTTTACAGAGCTCAATGGTAGAAAACACAGAATCTTGAGAAAACAATCAGGTGGCATGTTCAATGAGTAAATTTTTTCAGGTAGAATCAAATGTATTTATCTCCCTCTGTCTTTCCAAGTAACAATTGCCTTATTTTTGCAAATGGGTTCAGATTAGAGTCAGACATTCTAATCCCATCTCTGACACTGACCAGGTGAATAACATTTCATTTTTACCTTTCTTCAAAAACATGATGTGCAAATTGCCAATTAAAGCATTAGGCATTAAAGCATTATGTAGCTTTAATCACAGCTACCAACTTTGAATCTACATGCTAGATGGCAGAGATGGAATATTATTTGAACAGTGAAATAATAAAACAAAACATAATTTTACCCTTTCAAATGACAACACATTAGAAATCACTTCATACTTTCAAAAAAAAGAAAACCAATTCAAAACCTTTTGTTTTGATTTAACACATGGCATGCTTAGGAGTTTCAGCACTTCTAATTCTTTTTAATAAGTGTTACAAACTGAAAGCAAGACAGGTAGGTATTAAAAATATATTGAAACATCTTAAAATTACCAGCCCTACTAGTGGAAATAAAATGATGGCAATTAAAAGTAATAAAGGTTATTAAAAGTTAAGGCCTCAGAGGCGAAGAAGTCATGTTAGACTGTCAATTGTTTTCCCCATGGTGGGTAAACAGTTAGAAATGAAAAAATAATCTAGTAGTTTAGTTGTGATCAAAGAAAGAGTCAGTGGGGATGGGGAGGTTTCAGCAACATGCTGGTAGAAAAAAAGAGACTTACATAGTCTGGGAGGGCAGTGAAATGGAAGGCGTGGTAACCTCGCTCACTTAGTTGTCATTTTTTGATTTTCAATGACATATTTTTCATTCTTTCGCCTAGTAAAGATGACAGAAGGTCCTAATTTATTATCTGATGTCTACTCCTGTTCCTAGATGTAAGAGAGTTTAACTGTATACAGTCATATAATCCAAATACAAATAATGTTGATAAAAATCTAGAACACTAATGTTCATGCATTCCATTAAATCACAGCTGCATACTCAAACCCAAGCTCAGGATTCAGGGAGAAGAATCAGGCTGCAGAGCCCAGGCACTGGGGTGGAGGGGATGGTGGTGGGTTGTGCTCTCCTTAGATTACAGTAGAAGAAGGGAGAGGATCCCAAGGAAAATCTAGGTTCTTCCAGAAATGATACAAGCCACAGGCTATAAAAAATACCTGAATTCATGTTTTTGGCACAGATTGCTGGCTTCACACATCCTGTATACCCAAACAGAGCTGGTCAAAATACTCAACAGACACACACTAGGTATTCTCTGTCTTAGATGCTTTCTGTTGCTGACACTTGGCTGAATTTTAGATGAGTGCAGGAGCATCAATACTTTTATTTAATATGACCTGGAGGATTTGGGGGGCTTAGATTGAAGGATAAAAATAGGTGTGTATGAATTTCTACTTCTGTATGTAAGTTATGCCATGGTAGATCAGACTAGGCAAGGCCAGCATGCCCTGACATTTCTTCCTGCTATCTGGGTGCATTTCAACATGTGCTGGGCTGGCATACTGAAAGTCCTCAGAAAATACTTATGAAATGATAAATAAAGACATAGCATAAGTTAAATTCTGTGAAGAAAACCACCCAGATGGCAAAAGCCCTTGCTTCTATAGCTAATTGGTACATCATAAGGAAAAAGAGGGAAAATTCAAAAGAATAGAAGAAAAGACAAAACAAAACAGAAAGGTGTTTACATAAGAGGAAAAGAAGGGATCAAGAGAGAAAAGAAATAATCTTGATAAAGTCTCAAATAGCTTAAAGCCAAAGTCACCTCCTAGTATTGCAAATGTTGGTCAGTAGCAAAATACTGGAATTTGGATTTCAGTCCTCCAGTGGCCGAATACCATATCTGTTCACTTGGCCTCAAACAAATAATTTCCTGTTCTCACACATAATTTCAAGTAGATTTTTTCATAGATGCATTAATATTTATATTCCATTTGTTTTTTGAGAATCTGTCTCTGGAGGAGGTGTAAAATCAAAAGTTGTGTCTGAAATTTAGCTAGAATTATTCACCAGATGAACAGGGGCAAATGATATTTACTCAGTTTCCACAGGTGTGTATTCACTGGATTATGTTTGTTTTGAGCAACTAATCTGCTATAAAAGATGTTTTGATTATACACGGAGAGATTATTATTACTATGTAAAAAGCAGCATGTTAGAATAATCTTAGTGCAGTTAAAATTGTTAAAAAAGAAGGTGCCATTAGCATAAGAAGGCTGACTGTGGTTTGTGCCTTTAGGGGTCTCTCAGTGAGCTAATCTCCCTATGGAGTTATTTGTAGTACTACTATAGGACAGTACCAGGAATAGAAAAGAAAATTCTGTGGACCTCACTCATCTGTGTGCAACTCAAAGAAGCACAGAGATGAGTTAGTAGCAAACCCCATTGTTTAGTTTCTCAAGGCCCACCTCCTTGCCTTAATAAGAACCTGTCTTCAGGAAGCCAGCAGCTGCTGTAAAAAGAGGGACCTCTTCCATTTTCCAGGTCTACAGTATGTGTTGGTGAGTATGGGTCCAATCTGCCCCTAGGAGAGCTTGACACCTAATTCATGTGCTGTCTAGCTCCGCTGTCTACCTAGGATGGACGACCTATGGTAAGTGGAAGAAATGTAGGAAGGTGGTATAAAATGGACTTGACAGGGTTTGATGAGAGACTGCTTGCTATTCATTCAGGGTGTTGGCTTTTCTGAAGTTATCAGTGATAACAAAGATTATCAAGCCTACTGAGGTCCAAATCCCAAAGTGGCTTCTGCTTCTCCTAATAAAAAGAAGTTCTGATATGGATACTGACATCTTCATTGCTGAGAGATACTACTGAGCAATTTACGAAATTGCTTTTTGTTTTTTAAACACTCTTTAAACAGTTGTTCAAGATTAGGACACATAAGGAAGCTCAGCAAAGCACAAGTGTTTCCAAATTCATTTCATTCATACATCACTTCAGGCAGTGTGAAGACTAAGTTGGGTTGGACAGGGGTGAGCACCATGCCATAGGCTTCGGTGGATAGGCAACTTCCACATTCTGGCCTAAAGGGAAATGCATGGCCATGGATTCCTGCTAAGGGAGGCCTGCAAAGGCCAGCTGACCTAACTTAAAGGATGAGTTCTTGCTGAGCTCTTCTTACATGAAACTCTTCCAAACATTAGCTCTTTTGGTTCTTTTAGTTTTTATTTCATAAAGAGCTCATTTTTCTCCAGTACTGGGGACCTGCATTCTTTGCTTCCCCAAAGCACATTGCTTCTTCTGTTAGCTTCTGCCATAATCACTTTTATTTGTGGGACACTAGGGAGAGTGGATGGTAATGCTTAGAGTAGGGAGGAAAATAACTTTTTTTTTTTTAAATCATATTATGATCATGTTTAGATGAAATACGGGGCTTGCCATCAACAAAATTACAAAACAATTCCACTGGGAGCCCAGACCGTTCAGAGTAATTCATCTATGAAAAAGTGAACTTTAATTGTTACTCTTGGCAGACATCTCAGAGAAGAGTGAAATATTATACTAAATATTGCCACGTGCAATAGTAAAATACGATTTCCTCCTTGCCAGAAGCAGTGCATAGTGCTCTTCAGATTTAGGTTTGGGTCTGGTGATTTAGTCTAAATCTTCTGTTTCCCCTGCTCCAAAACCAACAGAGTTTTTCAAAAGAGCTACATGTTTTATTAGAACCATTTGCTCTTTTTAACTTGCCAAAAAGGAATAAGTAAAACTAAGACATTTATTTGGGTTAAAGTTGATTCCTCAGCTTCATGGAGGTCAATGTACTTAGTCTGTGAACTTTCTGCTAAGAAGTTCATTCCAACCTTGAACCAGCCAAGGTTACGTGTTGGTCCCTTGTTCTCCCAGCAGGCTCGTGGATTTATGTAGTAAAAGTTGGGAACACGTAGAAGCTAATCAAAATGAAACATGCATATGGAAAATTAGATTCTGGATTTTCTGGATGAACTGAAATTTCAAATAATTTTGATGCTCCCCATACAATTGCAACTTGGGGATTGAGTGTCTCAATTTAGGTTCAGAAAAAGGGGTCCTGAGAGGTATTTCCAACCCTTTAGATTAAAAAGTTCGTTGAACACTGCTGCATAATATAGTTTACAAGTATGGAAAACATGCTTGATAATACTCAAAACCAGAGGGATATTCTTTTTCTAAAAATGGAGTGAAACTTCAGTGAAAAATTTAATCAAATAACTATTTAAGTGGTGCTGGTTACCTGAGATGTTTATAGGTTCTGTTAAGTATGAATCTATAAGACATTTGCAAATAATTTTTAAACATACATTCCAGCATGAATATTTTGTATACACTGGTCCTAACTCCCTAAGAGTATATTACAATCATATGTGAGATATATATATATATATATATGTATAGATAGATAATGTTATCTAGCTTCTAAAAATGTTTACACCTGGGAAATTAGAGCCTTTAAAAATTAAATGACTTCCTCAGGATTATTCAACATGATACCAACAGTCTGAGCACCAGAATCTCAATTTATGAGTAGATATTCCCTATGCTATGGATCACTGTTTTTCACCCATAAGGACATAAGTTATGATATAAAATTACTTGGGAGTAAGTTTAAGTCTGTAGATGTGATAAAAAGTAATCTCTGTTATAACTTTAATAAGTTAAAATTTGGGTCATTTGTAATTTGAATATACTAATCTTTAGAACTGCTTTATATAATTAACATATACAGCTAACTGCTTTATATAATTATTTTCTTTTTATGACAACATGTATTATTACCTCTGACAATAAACATGATGGCTACTATTAATAAGACCACTAGAGGGGTGGATAATCTATGTTAGCCACGGGAAAAATATTGAGCATTTCTGATATGTGGTGTACAATTGCATAGGAACTACACATTATAAAACTTCTTAAGAACTTTTGGGTGATATAAAGTAACACCTCTTAGAAGTATGCTAGTTTTTCTGCTTGTGGGAGAGTTCAAACAAATAAAAATAAGATTTACAGAATGCGTGGTTTAACAGAGCTACACTAAAGTGAACAACACACATCAGTTATTTAAGAAGAAGTAATCATTACAGAAGGTGAGGAATTTTAAGACATATGATTATAAATATCACTCAGATAATCAGCAACAGTAAATAGTAAACTAATTAGGAGTCCAATATGCTGACTATACTTTTGAGTTGGTTTATCTTTTAAAAACTTGACCTATGATGTGGGAAGCCAAGGAAATCTGCCTTGCTATGTATTTTAATTAAAAAAATCAATCGGCCTTTTATTTATTAAAAGATCAAGATCTTCGAATGTGAGCATAAAATTTAAAGTTTCATTTGAGGAGTTCTTCCTGCTCTCCACGTAAAATGGGGGAAAAATAAAAATATTTTGCCTGTGACAGAATATGAAAGAAGTTCTCACCCTTAAAACCAGCAGCATTGGTTTTCCAGTCATTAGCGTTCAAATGTCCCGCACGGGAAGTCCTGACAATAACATGCTGTACGTCTCTCCAGGTCAGAAACGGACTGGGGAAAGACAAGGTAAGAATCATTGTACCAATAAAAAAAAAGTTGTGGGTAGCAGAGAGTCACAAGCAAATTAAAAAAGCAAAATCAAAATGGCAAAGTACTAAAAACAAAGGGTCAGAGATTTGGGGTTCGAATGAATAAATGCCAAATGCCGCTCTTGTTCTCAACATGGAGAAGTGACATTAGTCTGTGGAAGGCAGAACTTGTAACCTTAAATTGAAGAAATAATATGCTTAAAGTCAGTGTAACTTAGTTTTTAAAAAGGTGAGGTTTTCCAGCTTCCTCAACAAAATGGCTGCCCATTATGGTGCTGCCATCTTTGGGTAAAAGTTTGCATCATCATCATCAGAAACTTATAGTAAACTAAAGTAAAAATGGAAGGCCTGTGGAACATTCCTTGTTCAGTCATACAACTAGGCAATCAACTGCAATTTACCAAAGAACTTAGTGATGTTTAACCTTCTGCATAAGGATATAGGTGGGATGTGGAAAAATCTCAGCTGAAATAAAGTCCCCATTTTTGGTGTTCTTTAAGATACATAATATAGTGCAGAACCCTAAGTTGGGCTGTAAGGCACAGACAACTATGAGCATATTCTTGATTTGTAATAAATATTTATTATGCTAAATTACTGGATCCCTAGTCCTTATGGCTGTTATCATTGAAGAGCACAAGGCAATGACAGAATAGGACACATCTTCACTGAAAACCTGCAGTGCTAATCATAAACATACAGAAAATGAATCTGGGTACACATACATGGACTTTTTTTCTCTCTTTCAAAGAATATGTATTCAGTGCACACATGCATATCTCATCAGGACACTCATTCAACTCAGTCTTGAATTTTGGTATGCAATGATTTTTTATGTAACTAAGAATTATGGCAATAATTACCATACCACTTATATAGTCAGTTTGTTTGTTTCTCATCCACCATCTTCATTTTAGAAGGAGTATTTGGAGGATGGATCAGAACATTTGAGGAAGAGGAGAAAATTACTCACCACCTGCCTCATCTGTCATGTGTGGACATTAGGATGTTTTGTTTTTCCATCACACCTACCACATCTGTGATTTGGAGGGTGGCCTCCTAGTCAGAGGGGGACCTGTGATCAAATTGCAGCTCCTTCATTTTCTATGTGAAATTAACCTCTCAAAATCTTAATTTCCATACTCAGAGTGTGGATACTAATATCTACTTTAACTCATCAATTAAAAATTATACCAAATGAATTAAAGTAATGCCGATGACTTAACTTTAGTGCTTGGCGCACAATGAACTATTAAGTAGGAGAAAGAAGATCAGCATTTTGCTAAATGAAGAGCCACTGCTTTTATGTGATGGCCTGATTAGGAAGAAAACAGAGAATGAAAAGAACTACTGAGTTCCGACTAAAGGGGCTGGGGCTTAATTCAGTTGGTAGAGTGCTACTCTGTACTCTCTGAGGCCCTGGGTTCAATCTTCAGCACCACAAAAAATGGGAGAAAGACCTGGCAGTCCACTCTCCAAACACTCTCAAAATAACCAACCATTGAAAAACCCTATGAATAGCAGAGAAGCACTGACATAGTGCTGGGCATGGCACAGTGTCTAGGAGTGTTTCATTCTGTTGCACATGGAGTTGCTACGAGTCAGACCCAGCTCAATGGCACCTAACAACAGCAACAACTCAGACCAAAAATAAACAGAGTTAGTATTGCCATTTTCAAGGTATTCAGAGGAGGTAAGATGGGATTTAGGCTATTTTTAAAGATTACATTGGCAAAAGAACTTATACTCAGGAAATTAAAACAAGTATTTGAACTTAAAAATTTGAGAATAATGAAACAGAATGTTGGATATAATATTTGTTAGAAACCAAGTATAGAAGCTGATAAGGCATGAAGCTCTCAGAAAGAGAGAGAAGTGTGTGATGCATCCCAGAAGGAAGGGAAATTTTGCTTCTGAAACAAATAGCATGATTTGGCTCTTGCCTGACTAATCATGAATTCACATGGTAATTCAGTAGACTCAATGCATTACTGTCAGGGAAATGCAGGAATGAGAAAAGGGAAAAATCAGCCTGTTGGCCTCAACATAAGATGCTCTGGTGGTGCCTAATACGTGATGCATTCACATCCATTTTCTTCCTCAATATAGCTACATGGCCTGCAGCCATAGCACTGTGGCCTCCAGTCCCACCAGATCTTGGAAGCTAAGCAGAGTCAGACCTGGTTAGTACTTGGATGGGAGACCACCTGGAAACACCTGGCACTACAGGCTTGGGAGAAGGACCTGGCAACCCACTCCCCTCTAAAAACAATCTGCCATTGAAAACCCTAAGAATAGCAGAGAGACAGTAACAACACTGTTTTTCCTGTTGTATGTAGGGCTGCTATGAGTTGGGCACTGACTTGACAGCACCTAAGAACAACAACAACAACATAGTTACTTGGGAGAAAGGCAAAAACAACCACAACAAAAAGCTCTATTTGGAAAGACATTCCAAAGTTATACCATGTTTATTCATGGTAGGGCACAATTCTCCCAAATAAACATGTAAATTTTTATTTTTCCCACAAATAAACAGCCCAGCATCAAAAAGGACACTTGGATTTGACAAATATGTCTACATCCACCTAGTGATTTGAAAATAACATTAACACACAGTTAAAAAGTCCATAATCTAAATCTTACCCTTTAGGAAATAATAACAAAAAAAAAAGTTTTCCACATTATCTAACACCAGGAAAAGGTTCTTTCAGAAATATCTAGCACAGAATTCTGACCACTGGGAGGTAAACATTTTCCCTAGTGAAACTTAGCACTAAAATATGATAGTAAAAGAGTAGGGAACATTTATCTTGTACCTTAAGCAGCTGTATTCTGGCAGATTCAGAAGTGTCGTGCATTCAACTCAGCCTGAAGAAAGAAAAGTTACTTGCTTTCACGCTGAGTTGCAAAAACTAGTTTTTCTTGGAGTGTTTGTAATTAGAAGAAAGAAATCAGCATCAGGAAATTGGAACTACACATAGAAAGAAGGAGGCAGTTGGAAGATTTTACCCTGATATCTGATATGCACATAACTTTGGGAATAATCTAACATAAAAATTTACTGAATTTCACCAAAATAAATAGGAAAAATGATACAGGAAACCAATGGATTTGGAGTAAGTGGCATTTGAAAATAAGTAGTTAGCTCAGAAAACTGTCATAGGTTAATTTTACTAGTATCCTGAGAGGGCTCTTGTTTATGGGGAAGTGTGATTTGCATTTTACTTCTTATTTGTGTTTATGCTCACAGGGATGATGTAAGTAAAGATTTGAGTCAAACTATCCAAGATATGGCAACGGATTTTTCTTATCATCATATATACAGCAAAAGCAGAGAGGGAAAGCTAAGTGCCCTTCACAGGGAAAGCCATATCCACGACAGTAATACAAGACCCTTAAAACTGGCACTCTCCTACAAATACCTTGGGCCAGACTCCACTGGCCTCAGGAAACCAAGAGTTCTCATTTTCAAGAACAAGATTGAGCACCAAGTGCTCTGGGGCAAATAACAATTGACAGGCAAAAATCTAACAGACCTAGAGAAAAGGAGAGAAAAAGTCTCACTTCTGAGCCTGCTGATCACCTCCGCATAATAACTACATGGGGTTTCTTCCTGGAATTATTAACAATTACTCTGCAACAATATACAAACAAAAGAGTAACATTTCTAAATGCCTTCAAGATCTGGATAGCTGTCTATGACCTTACAAAGCAATGAAGTGAACATGACTTTCTGGTAAGCTTTATATATGTAACACTTTATAGCTAAGAAGGTTTGTATCTTTTACTTAATTTGAAATAGCATACCTTATTGTTGTGTAATCTTGAAAGTTGTATGATATAGAAAATATTCTCATTTCCATTCCAGAGAAGTAAAACTGAGGCTTTGAGTTACATAGAGTTACTCAGTTACACAGAGGTAGCAAGTGGTAGAGTTAGAATCCAATCCAGCTGTACCTGGCTATAGAAATTCTGCTCTAAATCACTAGGTAATCCTGTCTCCAGAATGGATCCACAAAGATGATGCAGGAATACTCATGCTCACTGGCATCTTCGATTTTCTTATAAAATTGGCCCAAGAAGCCAATTATGGCATGTTACATGCTAGCAATCTTTCTTTTTTTTCTTTTTCTTTTCTTTTTCTTTCTTTTTTTTATGGTACTGAGGGTTGAACCCAGGGCCTCGTGCTTCTGACACTATGGTACCTCTGACATAGAGGCTGCTTCTGACCTAGAACTGGTAATCCTCCTGTCTCAGCTTCCTGAGTCACTGGGATTACAGGAGTGCACTATAGTATCATTTTTCACTTTTTTGAGACAGGGTCTTGCTAAATTACACAGACTGCCTCTGGCCTTGGACTTGTGATCCTCCTGCCTCCACTTCCCGAGTCACTGGGATTACAAGCATGCACTACCATGCCTGGCTCGCTAGCACTCTTTCCTAACTCATTTGATTTTTGTTTATCATGGTATTCAGGAGATTCTTGAGTCTTAATATGATTTTCTTTAACAATTTTATTTTATTTTTTACATATTTTTATTGGTAATTTTTAATGTAAACCTTAATGGGTTTCATTATGACATTTCTGTACATGCATGTCATTGTACATGGCTCACATTAACCTCCCCCTTACCCTCTTACGAATATGTCTTTTAGGTTCTAGTTTTGTATCCTCTAACCTTTAGAGGAAAACATCACACCAGGAAAGTCCTATCATTTTATAATATATTTTACATGTATCTTGTAAGTCAGAACATTATTATATTATTTTATACTATTATTGTTATGAATTGGCCACTTTCCCGGCCATGCTCTCAGATGAACTTGCCCTCAACACTTGTAATTTCTAGCTGCAAAAACAGGACAATGACACTATCTCTACCTTGTGTCTGCATTACATTCCTGTCCTGGGCAGTTCAAAGTTTTTCATGGGCCCAATATGAGGTTTAGAAGAAGCAGGACACATCCCAAGAGAGAGATATTTAGTTTAGTGTTTCTTATTAAGCTTCTAATTGCCAATTGCTGGCACTTATATTAAAAAAAGAAAGGAAAAAATTCTCCTACCAAGAGTTCTTCCAGATAACTCTCAGATGTGTGAATGTTGGAAATAGTTCTGCACTTGGTGGTCCTTAAAGACAAGAACCAATTTGAAATCTTGTTGTAACTGACTCACCCGCACTTATTTTTTTTTATTGGAAATTTTTAATGTACACCTTAATGTGATTTATTCTGACATGCTTTTCATTGTGACATTTCCATATATGCATTTTGTTGTACATTATTCATATAGGTTCCCCCTTACCCTCTTGTGCACTTCCTGCCCCCGTCCCACCCCCCCATCAAAGACTTCTCTTCCATTTACTTGTCTTTTTATGGTAATATTTTTCTATATATCCTTGGGTTCCAGTTCTGTTTAAGATAGAAACTTTTTATGTAGTGATCTTTCTTTTCACATTGTCAGAACTATTACATGAATTTTCTAGACCATCTATAATAATACCACTCTCAGCTTTTTTTTCTTTTATTATGATCCGACCTTTGTATAGGATTTTTTCCTTCTTATATGTTTGATTCAGCTCCCACATACGAGTGAGAACATGTGGTGTTTCTCTTTCTGAGCTTGTGTTCGTTCACTTAAAATAATTCTCTCCAATTCCATACATTTTGCTGCAAATAGCATTATTTCTTTTTTTTTAAATTGCTGAGTAGTATTCCATTGTGTTTATGTACCATAGATTTTTATCCATTCTTCTGTTGAAGGGCACTTTGGTTGATTCCATATCCTTGCTATTGTGAAAAGCGCTGCATTAAACATGGAGATGCAGGTGTCTCTGAGGTATCATGATACATCTCCCTTTGGGTAAATTCCCAATATTATAGCTGTCACCCACACTTATTAAAAAGAAAAAACATATTCTATCCCCCAAAGAATCTAACTTTATATGCTATTCACTGGTAACTGATTAAAGGGTCAGAACATGCCACGCGAGGTAGCACATGCCTGTAATCCCAGTGACTTGAGAGGCAGAGGCAGGAGGACCGCAAATTCGAGACCAGAGGCAATCTGTGTAATTTAGAGAGACCCTGTCTCAAAAAAGTAAAACAAAAATGGGCTGAGGGTGCAGCACAGTGGTCCAACACTCGCAAAGAATGCAAGCGTGAGTCCCTAGGCTTAACCTCCAGTACCAAAAAAAAAAAAAAAAAAAAAAAAAAGAGAGAGAGAAAGGGACAGCACACACTCATACATTTTTTTCCCCCTATACTAGGGGAATGAACCCAGGGCCTGTGCATGCCAGGTAAGTGATCTACCACTGAGCTGGACCTCTAAATCTCTTTATTATTTTTTTATTTTGGGAGTTGGTGTCGCTAAATTGTGCACGCAGGCTGCCTCTGACCTAGAACTGGTGATCCTCCTGCCTCAGCCTCCTGAGTCACTGGGATTACAGGAGTGCACCATAGTGCCTGGCTTCAGACACACGTCTCATCACAGAAGGAAAATGTATTAAAATGAGGAACAACACAAATCCACATAATGAAGACTATTTTCTAGACAGGGTAATCTTTCCTACTTGAAAGAGTGATTCTCTCTAATGAAATGATGAGTATCACCCAGATCGATAGGGAAGTTGCATGAGCAAGCAGCAAGCAGCCTATTCTCCACCTGCCTAAATAAAATCAACAGCAATCCAAGACAAACTCAGTCTCCTTTCATGCTTCTTAAATGTGTATAGAATAAAAGTAGGAAAGTAGCCAGAAAATAATATCTTTGTAGAGATGCTAAAGATGATCGGGGGAATGGATTTATTATGAGCTGGACAAACAAAGATGAGGCAGAAAGTGTTTAAAGCCTGCTGAGATTGGTAAAAACATTATTCTGATTGCAGCCAGGGCATGCCAAAGATGATTCAAGAGTACAATACGGACCATTCAACAATGGAGACTAATCTTTTGTCAGGTAGGGAAGCCCCTGGAAAGGTCCTCAGGATTGCCAGTCCCCTGCAGGCAGGAGGACCACCTAAATTAAAAAGTTCCAGGCCTAAAATCATATTACAGTGTCAGAATACAGAATTACTAGGACCTCAAGGTCTAGAAATATAACTTGTACTGTAATCCTCTGGACACCCACTTGATCCACCCACACCTGAACCAAAGCAAAAAGGAACAAAGAAAAGGGAAAACTGGTTTAGAACCACCCAAGTTCAAGACTTATTCTACTCTCTTCTGAAACCATTTTGTGATTCTATGAATTCAGTCTGAACCAAAGGTACAGAAACTTGATCTCTAAACACACTTAAGATGGCCCTTGATGTACAATGAAACATTTTGTCCTTTAAGCTGAGGTGCTCTTTTCCCTTACACATCTTGGTTTATCACTACAGATATTTGTTGTTATAAAAGGCCACAATTGCATTTCCTGCAACCCCTATAAACAAACGATACACATTTTTTTCCCTGCATGATCAATAATCACTTCCTGGAAAAACTGCTACAGAATCCCTTACAGAATCAAACCTGAAGAATGGAATGGTCAGACACTAACTGGAGATCCTAGGCTTTGAAACAAAGTCATGATTGTGAAGCTTTCCATATTTGCTCCCTGGATTTTCAATTTCCTCCCCTCATCATCCCCTGAATGTAACCCTGAAGGCCTCTCTTTATTCAACCGTAACCCAGAATCCAAGTCTAGCCCTCATTTTTGTTCTGAAGCTTTAAAATCTCCTGGACTAGACAGGATGTGACAGTACATGTATCCCTGCCAGCCTGTGAGAAGCTCTGGGTGACAACCCCAACCCCCAATTGTCTAGGCTGTCCCAGGATTTGGTGTGAGTAAATATGCAATTCTAGGCTGACTGAGTCCTGCAGGGAGATATTGGCAAACTCACTATTTCTATTTCTCATTCAAAATTGTCCTCAGAAAAAATAATGAACATGGTCTCCAATCACATGAGAACAGTAGAAATTATGCTTTAGAGTCAAAAGAAGATCAATTGGTAAATCATGATCAGCTTCTTACTAGCTGTGAAACATTGGACACTCCACTGACCCTCTCTGGGGATTGGTTTCCTTTGCTGTAATGTGGAGACAGTAACATTTACTTAACAAAGTAACTGCAAGATTTTAGGGTAATCAATATAGCCGAAAAAAAGTGCCTGGCACACGATAACTTCCCCAAAGCACTGGTTACTATGATTTACCTTACCAGAAAAATTCAAAAGGATTATGTTCTGAATATACACTAGCATTTGATGAATCTCATTTAATTAAACTATGCTTTCTTCACTGTTCCTAAATGTTAGTATGTTTTTTAGTTTCTCTAACAGATAACAAAATAGTACTTTTAGTGCCTTGGTACATTTCGGCTTATCGTTAGGTGCTGTCAAGTCAGGTCCGACTCATAGCCACCCTAAACATTTCAGCTCAGCGAAATAATAATGTGACTAAGATCTGTCAAAAAAGATCTCTTTTAACAAGTTCACAATGCTGGTGGCAATCTGACTGGCTGGGGAATGAACTGTTTGTACTGACTCTGATGGTAATAAATTCCCTCCATTTGTGGGTGAATTTCCTTCTTGATGGTTGGCTATTGACTTGTGATCCAAATGATGGTGAAATGTTCTTTGGTTTTATATCAGAGTGCTTTACAGTATCAAATGTTAGAACCAGAACTGAAACTTATTCATTAACTGAATTGTCAGACTGAAATGATTTTGATACTTTTCTATTAAGGCCAGAGATTTGTAGCATTCTCACCTGAATAGCTAGCAGTTAAGCCCTTAGACAGGCAACAAAAATTGTTGATTGCATCCAGGTGCTGTGGCGTATGCATGTAATCCCAGTAGCTCAGGAGTCAGAGGCAGAAGGATAGTGAGTTCAAGGCCAGAGGCAGCCTGTGTAACTTCAGTTGAGACCCTGTCTCAAAAAATAATAAAAACGGGGAGTGCTGGAATGCAGCTCAATGGTAGAGCACTTACCTAGCATAGTTAAGGCCCTGTATTCAATATTCTGTACTAAAAAAGAAGGATGGTTTCATCTCTATTATTATTATTATTAAAAATGTTAGTGCCATCTCTGCTGCTGTTGTTACTATTATTATTATTGTTGTTAGTGTTGGGAACAAAATCCAGAGTCTCATGCGTGCTAGGCAAATGCTCTACCACTAAGCTACCCTCTAAGCTTCTTCTGTTATTAGTAGTATTCCAAATTACTTTATGGCCTGCAGCTGTACCACTTTGGCATCCAATCTTGGAACCTAAGCAGGGTGGGAGCTGGTTAGTACCTGGATGGGAGACTGCCTGGGAACACCAGATGCTGTAGGCTTGGGAGAGAGATTCAGAAACCCACTCCCAAAAAACAATCAGCCATTGAAAACCCCATGAATAGTACAGAAGCATTGACAATAGTGTTTCACCTGTTGTACGTAGGGTCGCTATGAGTCAGACACTGACTTAAAGGCACCTAAGAACAACAACAACAAGAAAATGCCATAAACTTAGCCACTGGTAGCTTTGAGCTTCTGAACCAATATACAGACTGCAGACTTACGGATTTCTTGTATGAGCCACTCATTCTTACTAGTGAACATTTCCTAAAAGATGTCTCTGTAAATGTAAAGAGCAATCTATGGCATGCATTGAATGCTTGCTGTGTTGGCAAGTACACTGTGTAACAGACGTTATATTCATTATTTCATTTATTCCCCAGGATCATTTTGTGAGTCAGGTACTGTTACTACTTTCACTTCAAACACAAGGACAGAAAAGCATAGGAAGTTTAATGATTCTGCTCAGATTCACTTGACTAGCAAGAGCTGGAACTGGCCCAGCTAGTCTGGCTGCAGAGCCTGAGCTCAGACAGACCTGCAGCCCCATCATCCCATAAAGGGAAGCCAGGTTAGCAGTGGTGGAAGGGACTGGCTGCTAACTGCCTGGTTTAGACAGTAGCAGGAGGAAATGATCTTTTCCTCCTCGAGCATCCACACATCAGTAGGAGCTGCGATAGCACCTCAGGGCTAAGCTGGGGCTCTATCCATCATCCACCCTTCAATGGTAGATTTGAGGATGACTGTGTTTGGAAACTGCTACCATCTGGATCTTGAATGTCACCTAAAGGCCTCTATGTTAAAGACTTGGTGCCCAAGGTGGCAGTATTGGGAGGTGCTGTGGATCTATGAGAGGTAGAGCCTAGTGAGAAGTCCTTAGGTCATTGGAGATGTGCCCTTAGGGTGGATTGCCAAATTGTAGTCTCTTGCTCCATCCCTATCCATGTATGTAAGTATGTATGTGTATGTATATACACATTTTTGCTCTGCCATGCTCTCCTGTCATGTGCTAACTTGCCATAGGCCAAGTGACCATACCCTGGAGTCAAAATAATCCTTTTTTGAAACTGTAAGCCCCAAGAAACCTTTTGTTTCTATAAGTTAACTGTTCCAGGTATTTTGTCATAGTAGTGGATAGTGACTAACATAGATGTTAAGTAGAGTAAGGACAGCATCACAATTTTTGTGAGGCCACAGTTTCTTTCTCACTGCGAATGAATAATTTTTTTAAAAAAAGCAAAGAAGGGTAAGAAGGAAAGGAAGAAAGAAGGGAAGGAAAAAAGAAATGAAAGGAAAAGGAAACATAAGAGGTAAACACAAGGGAGAGGAAAAGAGGTGAAGAGAAAGAAAAAACAGAGAGTTCAGAGAAGAAAAGCAGCCATAATATGGAGCATATGAAAAACATAGTGCAGTAAAGAAGAAATCCATCAACAACTAAAGTGAGCTGAGAGACAGTAAGAAAGGTTACAAAAGCATAAAGTGGCATTGGTGAGAGTAAGGTTTCCATTGGAGTAAATTAACACTGATATAAGATGGAATTGACACTGTGGAAAATTGAGTTAAGTGATATGTAATACTAATGTAAAAGCTTTCTGAACACACACATGTGTGTGTATACACATATGTGTGTGTGTGTATATATATATGTATGTACATATATATATATATATCTCAAAGAGTTGACAAGGAAAGACCCAATGATACATTTAGAGGGCCAAACCAGAAACCTAAATTTAGCATACTAGCTTTGGCTTCCTCTGAGGACAAATAATCAGACTCAGTACCATATACCACACATTCCCTTGGGTGCCATAAGTATATTACTTCACTTAATGCTCACATAATGACCCCAAGAGATAGACAACATTATTACTTCCATTTTATAGATATGGAAACTAAGGGTTAGAAAAGTTAAATATGTTTCTCAAAGCCATATAAGCAGTAGGAACCAAAGCCAAGATTTGAAGCTGGATTTCTCATTCATCATAGCCCAAGTTCTGAAGCCCCAGGGTGGACACTGCCAGTAATTGAAGTAAGACCTGATTATAAATGTCCAAGGATGTCCAAAAAGATGTATGTCCAAGGAAATATTAATAAAGAGTCATAGCCTTGAGATTAAATCCTAAAATATAAACATTTCATCACAAATATTAAGAAAAAATATCCTAAAAGTGTTTATTCAGAAATCAAAAAACAAAACAAAACAAAACAAAACAAAACAAAAAAAAACCGGCAAAAAAGAATGAAATAGAACAGGATTATTTTTGGCATAAGATTTCTCTATAAAGCTAATTTGAAGTAACAATAAAAAATAGCCTAACCTACTTAAAGGAAATAAACTTAAGAATTTTGATGCCTCTTGTTCTTCATTAGTGAATGTTGTTGTTGTTAGGTGCCCTTGAGTCTGGTCTGACTCATGGTGACCCTATGTATAACAGAACAAAAGAGGAACTGTATCTCACAGTGCTTCTCTGCTATTCATATGGTTTTCAATAGCTGATTGTTTCAGGAGTGCACTGCCATATCCTTCTCCCATTTTTGCAGTGCTGGCAATTGAACCCAGGGCCTCAGAGCATGTGGAGCAAGCACTCTATCAACTGAGCTAAGCCCCAGCCCCATTAGTGAATGCAGAAGACAACATTTGCAGGACTGAGAAAATACACTAACTTTCTTGTCTACAAACACAGATTCTGAGAAGCAAAATAAAATAAGCAAACAATGTAAATGTTTGTTTTAGCTTATGAAGAAATAAGTCAAAATGACAAACTCTAGGATGTATAGTTGTCAGAAAAGACCTAATGATGACTCTAAAGTAAACTAAACACAGAGTTAAGACTTAATAATTGCTTTACAGAAATTCTTTTGAGAAGAAAAGAAAAATAATGGCAAGAAATAAATGAACTAAAAGAGGCTGTTCCACAAAGCCAGGTTACAGTATTAAAGAAGGGAAAATAAAGAGATGTAGGCAATAACGTGGGGCTAGGATTTAGCTCAGTTGGTAGAGTACTGCACTGCAGTCGCTGAGGTTCTGAGTTCAATTCCCAGCACCACAAAAATGGGAGAAGGACCTGGCAATCCACTCCCAAGGCAATCCCGAAACAGTCTGCCATTGAAAACCCTACAAGGGTCGCTATGAGTCAGATACCAACTCGATGGCACCTAACAACAACAACAAGGCAATAAAGTAAGTATAAGCTAACTTTATAAAGCAAGAAATCAAAGGAGATTTTTTCTCTGCTATAACATACATTCATCTTAAAATATGAGCTGTATTTACAACTGCCTAAGAATCTTAGGAACTAAAAAGTATTAAAACTAAAAAGTATTAAGGCTAGGCATAAGTTTTCCACAAAATATACACAAAAATGTATGGATGACAAAATTGGTTGCCTATAACATGAAAATTTAGGCAACCAATCAACCAACAACAACAACAAAAAAACAAAAGGACAAAAGTTGAATTTACATGAAAGACTGGTGCTGTTTAAAATAAATATCTAAGATCATGACATTTATGCATAAAGATGGATGAACCAGATTTTAAGAAAAAAAGTAACCACAGCTATGTTCAGATAATTTAATCCATTTATTTTAGGATAAAGAAGATAGAGAATTTGTTGATATAACAAACCTAATCTAATAATATTGAAACATAAAAAGTCATTTTTAAAAGATTTCATAAGTCAACTAGAGTTTTGATAGAAAAGTAGAAGATATATTGAGCCCAAAGGAGATCTTAATATTTTCACTAAGGAGAAAGAAACAACTATGAATGTTGTTGATTATTTAACCTTATTATCTGACCACAATGTAGTGGAAAAAAGTCAATAATGAATCTCCAATGCAACAAAATTTGTTCTACACTTAGAAGTATTTTGTTCAATTGTCATCACATCAAAAAAGAAGCAAAACGTTATTAGAAAACAATGACAATGAAACAAAAGTGTGGTCAGAGGTATATTCACATCTTTAAAAACCTGTATTAATGTAAAAGTAAAGATAAATGAACCCTGATTCAAACAATGTGATTCATAAAAGAACAAAGAATGATCCCATGGAAAATAGGAAAGAAATTAATTAAACTAAAAGGCTGATCAAGAAGCCCAAGAATTGGTCCTTTGAAAAATAATAATAAATCTAATTAAGAAAATTAAACACTAATAACTTCAAACTTACAAGAATACGATCCCAAGGGTCTCCAAAGAAAAAACAAATTGCAAAATTATACAACTTATTTTGTGAACTAACCAATACCAACAGGTTGCAGACAGAGGATGGTTTCAAGATAAAATCAAACTGAGTTAGGAAGTCTGACTTTCCATTTACTATCTGTGGGACTTTATACATGAGAATTAAATAATGCATACCTTATGCCACTTATCTATTGAGTATACAATTAATGTATCTAGTTGCTATAATAAGATAGAACACACACACACACACACACACACACACGCACACACAATGCCAGTAAAAGAAGCTATAAACTATAAATCTTATTTTGGTAAATAAAATCAAAGATACAAGTTAAATATGCTAAAAGTAAACCAAAGGCATATTAAAGAACAAAATTTAATTCATAAATGCAAACAGCGAATAATAAGAAATCTATTACGTGAATAAATCACATTAACCAATCTAGTATGTGTGAGCTACTATATCTTACTCTCAAGAGATACTGAGAAAATACCTAAATCTCATTCATAATGAAACCTGTATAAAGCCAAGAATGGTGCATAGGCAGAAAGAAGAAGAGAAACAACAGCAGAAAACAAAAACAAAAACAGAACAATAGCAAATGTCAACAAAAAGTGAAATAGACATTTAAAAATAATCGAGAAAACCATGACATAAGCATTAAATCTTACTATTAGTCTTTATATTTAACATTGTTTGAATGATTAGCTAATGTAATGGAAATAATACTGTGATTATATCAGCTTCCGCATTTTTACTAATTTCCATATCCCTAAATTCCTTTAATCCTAGCAACAATCCTTTGATTCTAAATTACTAACTTAAATTCAGATGATGAAACTGCAACTCAAGAAAGAAACACAATCTTAGTTGGGCAGGCACAGTGGTGCATGAATGTCTGTAATCCCAGTGACTCAGGAGGCAGAGGCATGAGGATCCAAAGTTCAAGACCAGAGGCAGTCTGCATAATTTAGAGAGACCTTGTCTCAAAGAGTAAAAAAAAATGGGCTGAGGGTGCAGCTCTGTGGTACAGCACTTTCAAAGCATGCAAGCACAGGCAAAGCATGCAAATAACAAAAACAACAAACAACAACAACAAAAAAAAAAAAAGAAAAGAAAAGAAAAAAAAATCAGGAAAAAAAGAAGTCCAATCTTCATTTGTTCAAGGCTAACAATTTAGTAATGGTAGAGGCAGGATTGGAACTGAAATCAACCTGGCTCCAAAACTTGAATTATCAGTTTATCACACCTTCCAAAAAGAACAAGAATGAAAAATATTCATCACAAATGAATACAGACAAGTATCATTACAGTCAAAATCATGCATATACTCTGAAAAACAAAACAAAACCAAAGTAAGGCGATTGGTTATAAGTTAATATGAATTACAGGGGCTAGAAATAAGAAAAATATAAAAAATATACAAAACAGCTCTGTTATAGATTAGTAATAGCCAGTTACAGGTAAAACAAATATTTATCATTCCAAAAGCTAACTCTAAATTCAATAATATAGAATCAAAAGCAAGCACAAACTTTATTATGCCAGTAATAAGGATCTGAATAATTCAAATGCAGATTTTCTTGATTGGGAGGACCAAATTGTATAGAAGCCATGATTTACACAAGTGTCATAAATTTTCACTGATATTATTGGAACACAACAGAAAGGTTCTAAATTTTATCTGGAAAAATAAACAGGTAAGTTTATGTAAGAAAATGATTAAAATGTGAAGTGATTATGTAATGTTAAAGATCTGATGGAATAACAGAAAACACTAAAAGAGATCTTCACAAATGCAGCAACTGAAAGAATGCAAAACAAATTGTTTTTAGAGGAGATAGAGCCTTTTACAAATGACATTGGACAAATGAGATCTCTATGCAGATTTGATTTAGATTCTCACACAAAAATTCTAGTTGGGTAAACATTAATTGTGAAAAATGAAACAAGAAAATGCTAGATGAAAATGTACATTTTTAATAGATTTTGAGATAAGAATTGAGCTTCCAACCTAAGGTTTCATAATCTGGGGTCCATGGGTTATCTTAAAGTACAGTAAGTAACCCCCTACTTCATGTATATTTGGGTTCATTTTAGGGGAAAAAACATGAGATTCTCATTGGCATACTTAAGACTCTCCAGAACATACTAAAAGGTCGACTATGACTATCTCATTGAAGAATTCATAAAGGACTCATATATATGACCCAATAAAACTAAAGGAAAAACTATGCCAAAAATAGTATGAAGAACACTTGAAAGCAAAGGATAAATTGATAAATATTTCTGAGAACTATGGAATTGAGTAATATACTGAGTATTTATATGCCTGTAAGAAAAATGTTAATGTAAATGAGTATTAGGTGATTTGTAGAGGATTCATAATACTACTGCTGTTTAGAGTGACTTTGAAACACTCTTTTGAAATTCAGTTTGAATATTAGCTCTTATAATTCAAGAATTCCTCAATACTCAATTTCTGATAACTGAACAGTATCCATGAAGACCTGAAACCTTCTCTAATATAATCCGGCTTGACTTCAGGTTGGATTATCTGATTTAACTGCCCCCCCCAACACAAACAAACAAACAAACAAAAAGTAATGGGAAAGAAAGACAACAGAATGAATATGATCTGAAGGGAAAGCAACACACAGATTGAAGATAATAGAAGTGCAAAGTATTTTCAGAAAAAATACATCATTTATATTAAGAATATTTGGAGTCAGCATCATAGCCTCATGAATTATTTCACTATTCAAACATAAAGTAGCTGCTGAAATTTGGTGGTGTAGGGAAACTTTCATGACATATATGCATGCTTATTTATTTACTTATTTATTCAATTTATTCACAGGGCATGTACTGTTTTTGTGATAATAATCAAATGTTTAAAAATATTTCTACTGTTAATAACCTGGTGGGAGAAGGACCCAGCAACCCACTCCCAAAAAAACAATCATCCATTGAAACCCCTATGGGTAGCAGAGAAACACTAACAATACTGTTTTGCCTATTGTACATAGGATAGGGTCCATATGCATCACACTGACTGGATGGCGCCTAACAACAACAGTAACATTGGTGACCATGGGATTACTCTTCTAGGCATCTGTCAGTATTAAGTAAATGTTTGCTCTTAAGACAAGAGTGGCAAATTGTGTGGGATGTTTGCAAGCAGCACTAGAATGAAAAAGACTCAATCTTCTGGATTTTAAAGACTAGCACATTGTTTTGCAATGTGGAATCAATGTGAGATAATTACTTTGTTTTTAAAATGCATTTATTTATTTTTGTGTATGTGTCTTTGAGGCAGGGTCTCATTATGTAGCCCAGGCTGGCCTGGAGCTCTGTGTGTAGCCCAGGATGGCCCTGAACTTTTGAGCCTCCTCCCTCAGCTTCCCACATGCTTGGGATTACAGGTGTGTACCACCATATCTGACTGAGATGGCCACTTTTACTTTTGCCAAGTAGGTAAAGTCATACAAGTATGAAAACTTAACAGCAAACAGTATGTAAGCTCAAAATAAGTCATTTCAAAATATTTTTTAAAAAAATCTAAAAAATACACCTTTATAAACAACCTACATTCCATGATCATTGTTCTCCTTTGTCTGGTGATACTTGAACACTTTCAGTGAATAGCTTCTCAGCAGACCAGATGGTCTCTGGGCAGCCTTCCAATGTTATGATTCTCAGACAAACTGATAACAATTATTTTATATTCCAGGTATGGGATCCCATGTAATTGAGAGTTTTAGCACAATGGAATTTATAAAATTGAATACATCTGCTATAGAAAATGAGGCCATTAAATGTCAATTCCAATGGCATCTAAATCCGGAGCATCAAGTATGAATTGGGCATGACTAATATGATCACTTCCATATTATACTTTCTCCAAGAAGCTCTTAAGAACATTCTTATAAGTCCTTTGTAAAGGTTTCCCATAGCTAAATAACAGATAGACTCTTCTGAGATCCAGTAAGAGAACACACCTCCCCACCTTGAATTTTACTGGCAGACTCTTCTGTTGTCCCAATAGTCCCTGGTTGTGTACTGAATATTTCAGACAAACTATTATGCTCCTTGAAAACAGAAAAATATTTATTTTTTATTTAGTGTATTCTTGCTGACTCGAACAATTTTGATATTGTAAGTACTGCCAGTTTTCAACCTGCTTTCCATCCTATGCAGGCATATTTCAAAATTGTAGGAACATAATTAGTATTATGGGGCTGGGATTTAGCTCAGTGGGTAGAGCACTGTGCTGCAGTGTCTGAGGCCCTGAGTTCAATTCCCAGCACTGCAAAAATGGGAGAAGGGCCTGGCAATCCACTCCCAAGGCAATCCCGAAAACAGTCAGCCATTGAAAACCCTATGAGGGTCGCTATGAGTCGGATACCAACTCGACGGCACCTAACAACAACAACAATTAGTATTATAAATCACTCAGGCTTTCTTTCTTCTTCATCATTTGTCTTTCTATTTTAAGTCTCAGTCATGATTACAACCACTTATTGGATGAGATAGGTGAAATGTGGCTTTGTTGCCATCAAATAACTCAGTAAAAAAATAACTCAGTAAAACAAAAACCAAGTATAAGTTGGACCATTTCTATAACTCCAGTCACAGCATTAAAGCACTCATTTCCTTGATTGCTTTTTCTTATCCTTTCCTTGTCATTATTCATCCTTTCCTGTCCTTACCCACTATCACCCTCTCCCACAATACCATGGCTGCTTTATTTTTTCCCTCTGTGTCAGGTGTAATTATCTTTAATCTGTGTTTCTATTAACTGGAACATAGGCTCTATTGGAGCTGAGTTCAAGGGCAAATATGTATGTATGCTCAACTTGCTTTAGCATCCCTGGCAGCTTTGGCATCATCCATGGATATATAGCTCAGCTACATTCGAGTTCTTAGCATAGGGCCAGGCACACACACAATTATATCAAAGGTATGATGCTACAGATTTGCAACTACGACTTGTAAGATGTATCACGGTTTCAGAAATGTGAAAAATGTCTGCTTCAAAATAAAGAAAGTTAGCCGGACATAGTGAAGTATGCCTGTAATCCCAGTGACTTGGGAGACCAAGGCAAGAGGAGGGCAAGTTCAAGGCCAGATGCAGCCTGTGTAACTTAGTGAGACTGTGTCTCAAAATAAAAAGTGAAAAATGGGCTAGGTTGTAGCTCAGTGGTAGAGCACTTGTAAAGCATGTGTGAGGCCCTAGGTTTAACCTCTCAGTACTACAAACAGAAAAAAAAAGAAAAAGAAAAAGAAAAAAAGAAAAAGAAAAAAAAAAAAAAAAAAAAAAAAAAAAAAAAAAAAAAAAAAAGAAAAGAAAAGAAAAGAAAGAAAAAACTGAAAAAAATGATAGTGCACAATTCAATAAATATTTCTTGAAGGACTCAATCAACATTTAGAGTTAAAACTAAACTTCCTGGCACTATAGTCCATTACCTACAAATACATGAATAGATTCCTATATATTCCTCTGAATAACTGCAGGAAAAGTTCTTTCCCTACATTTCTTTATTCAACACATTTGTGATTGCCTTTTGTGTCCCATACATTGTTCTTGGTGTTGCGCTAGCACGGCACACTGACTCTCATGACAGCTTACAGTGTAGAGGGGTTTCTCCTTGTGATCTATGGATCACTTGCAGTTGAATCAACTGAATTATTTTGAGGGGTTTGAAATATGCATTTTTAAATAAGATCCCATAATAGTCATACTACACTGAGGTTTAAAAATGAATCTTTAAAGTATACCTCAAATCCCTCTTGTTCCATAAAATCTTCCTAAATAATACTTGCCCAAAATTTATTTTCCTTCCCCAAATTCATAGCCTTCCCAAATCCATAGCACCTATTTTTTTATTGGAAATTTTTCATGTACAACTTAATGGGTTTCATTCTGACATGTATGTCATTGTGACATTTCCATATACGCATTTCATTGTACATTTCTCACATTACTTCCCCCTTAGCCTCTTGTGCCCCTCCGCCCCTATCCCCACCCCCTACCAATGATCTCCTTTCTAGTTGTATGTCTTTTTGTGGGAGTATTTATCTATATACGTGCATCCCAATTTTGACTTAAGTCCAAATCATGGTACCTATTTATAATTAATTATGCTTCATTACTGCTCTTAAAGGTCTGGGACTTAGCTCAGTGGGTAGAGTGCTGCGCTGCAGTCTTTGAGGCCCCAAATTCAATTCCCAGCACCATAAAAATGGGAGAAGGGCCTGGCAATCCACTCCCAAGGCAATCCTGAAACAGTCAGCCATTGAAAACCCTATGAGGGTCGCTATGAGTCGGATACCGACTTGACGACTTGACGGCACCTAACAACAACAACACTGCTCTTAAAATAGAAAGGTGATATAGGAGGATAGTGGCTCTTCTCTCAAATTGCTTTGAGCTCCACTTCCAAACCTATCATTTACTGCATGTGTGGATTTCTAAGCTTCATTTTCCATATCAGAAATATGGAGATGAGGCCTACCTTGGAGTTCTGCTTTGAGAATTAAATGAGATTACTGGCATAAGAATATAGCTCAATATTGGGCAAAGAGCGAGCATTTAGTGAAAGTTGGCTGCTTTTTTTGTTTTTGTTTGTCTTTGCTATGTTATCTTTTGCTTGCCTTTGTGCCCTCTGTCACATCTCCACACTCATTTGGGAGCCAAAGGAAAGAAGACACTTTTGCTTTATTTATTGGCTATTGCAGTCAGATGTGCTAAGGATCTTTATTGGTTAGGAATGCACTGCCAGCCTTCACGGATGTCCTGCTTTTCTGGTATATGCAAGGAACATAAAACTTTACTTCACTAATCACATATATGGTTACTGAGTAAGATTCAAATTCATCCACAAACAGGGAACCTAAAACTTAACACAAGATGGTAAGAAGTAATCAAATGTTGTAAACATACAGTGTCTTTCTTTTTGTGTTATGTAGGTTCTATTCCAGGTACCACAGTTTATTTCACCATGAATGTGGTGCTTGCAGATTTCAACACATCAAATGCTATAATCACCTTGTTGATGTCAAGATAAATAAATCCTTTATGTTAGTGAAATGGTCTGCTTTCGTGTTTGTCGCTTACATTTCTCTTATTTCCTTTTTCTCTTATACTGATGGCAAAATGCATTATGATTAAAATTTTGTAGAAGAAAAAAACAAAGCTGGTGTCAATTAAGTACTAAAACTAGATCTTAGTGTCATTAGGAATAATTATGATCTTCAGAGTGAATGACACAAAAATCCTAGCTTTTATAAGGTAAAAATATTTTATGCTTCTTGTAGAGGTAAACACTATAGGTCAGGACAATGTAGACATAAGCCAGATTGACTCAAAATTCAGTCCAAGAACATTTGGCATATAAACAGACTTGGATATTAACTGGTTTCAATATAGAGCTGGGGGATATATCTGAGAATCTTCAAATACAAAGATAGTGATATTTGATAAAACTATCAAATGAATCATTATGGAGATTTTTAATATCCTTTTATTAAAGTGATGACATAGCAAGCTATGATAGAAAAGCAATGGACCATAACAAAAAGTTATCTTCTCTTTTTCTTAGGACAAAAAATATATTTGCTAGTATTTGGGAGCATAAAAATAGGCAATAACAATTAAAATTTCCTAGCAATGAGTAAAATCCATAAACTCTCAAGAGATTAAACTGAAATACTAAATTTTATGTATGCCTGTAAGCTTACTAGTAGATTAGGTTTTCTAGGAAATCTTACTCAGTAACTGCATAAAGGTTAATTTGCTGTTAACACGATACTTATATTAGAGGACACAGGAGCAGATGTGCAATGTATAATGCAAATAAATCCATTTTTAATTTTGTTTCACTTTTAAAAATGAATATGGTCTCAATCATTTACCGCATAAATTCATGATCTCAGTAAAAGACGTTTTCTGAAGATTAATGAAGTGTGGGGAGAGCTGGTGTATCAGAGCACAGGCAATAATTGCTGGGGACCCTTGCTATAGTTCTTGTTGCTAAGCACATAGGCCAGGGATCTTCCTGTCCCATCAGCTTTTTGTTCTTCTAATTCTCAGAATCACATAGGAAAGGATAAAAGGTATCTATTTCTATAAATGGTATCACAATCCATCTAAGTTCAGCAAAGAAACTAGACCTCAGCCTTGCTTTCTTTCCTTTATCCCAAGGCACATATCTAATTCATTCCCAGTTGCCTCTTCCTGCAGAATATACATCAAATCTACCTACTGGTCTCTATCTCCATTACCATCACCTTGACCAGGCTACCCTAATCTCTTCTGAACTACTACACTACTCTACCAAATAGTTTATCTGTCTTTTCTGACACAAATGGGATGTTTATTACATGAGACATTTCTACCATTGGACATTTATAAATGATATTTGACTAGCTATACAAGGAAAAACTCTGGTGACTGCAACAGGGCTAAGAGTTATTCTTCTTTAAAGAAAATTTATTATTATAGGTATAAGGGTAACATATTTTCAGTGAAAAACATATGTTGAAAAATTGTTATTGTTGTTAGGTGCCATCGAGTCGTGTCCGACTCATAGTGACCCTCACAGGTTTTTCAATGGCTGATTGTTTTGGGACTGTCTCAGGAGTGGATTGCCATATCCTTCTCCCATTTTCTGTGGTGCGGGGAATTAAACCTGCAGAGCAGTGCTCTACCAGCTGAGCTAAATCCCAGCCGGTGTTGAAAAATACAGCTAAGCAAAAAGAGGCAGGTAACACTGTCCTAAGAACATTTCTGTCCTCAGTACAGCTTCTGAGCAGCTCAGTTTTCCAATGTGTTTCTCTGTTTCTTCATCCCGTGAAGGAGATGGAAATACTGGCTAAATCTCAAGATAATTCAAGGTGAATGAACCTCTTGACCAGGGCTTTTCCAGTCATAATGGACACCTTTGGAAGCCATTCTGCTTGAAACTATTACTTAAGGTACAAAATCGAGTCCAGGGAAAATTGGCTTCTACATAATTTGAACTTGAAAATGTGCTAGAGGACAGAGTGTATTGTCTGTGTGTATGTAGACATAACAAAGCTATTTTCATGCACAGTCCTGGCAGAAGGCCCGGGGTAACTGCTCTGTGAGTCTGGTTACAATTATTTCACTATAGGGAATAATCCAGGACAGTACATCCCTTCTCTGTCCACGCAGCCTCAAGTCAAAATGCATGCTTTTACTCCACAAACCTTTTCAACTCTCCTCCCTGATTACCTTGTAATTCTCTCCACCCTCCTCATGTTATATATCCTAACATTTCATGCTAGAAATCTTAGCTGAATTCTAATAAGCGAGAACTACAAAGTTACAAGACAAAAGAAACTCTTAAGTGTGTGAAAGAAGGTGTGATACCTGCTTCATTACCCTTGTGATTGCACAGAATCTGGGCACACATGCCAGTATTTCTCCCTGTGCATGCACTTTCTAAATTCTAACTGAAATAAATAAAACTCTCCTGAAAGGAAAGAGTTGGTATGTTCTTTGCAATTTTACCTCCATAACCAAACATATTTGTGCTCCCTGCCCACTGCAACATTATTTCATACAGCTGAAAGTGGCCCTTTGGGAAAATTCTTAATAGAACATTTTTACTGAAATGTGTTTTTAATTAGAATGATAACAAAAAAGAAGATAAGATTAGTTTACAGGATACCAGTACTAAGATGCTTACCCTGATAGTTAGAAATGTTTGTAGCTAATCAAATCCTTCTGATGTGATCTCCCTTGATCATTCTCAGTTCTAGAAATTGGAAGGCTACCCCAATGAGTTACTTTAACCCAGACCTGGCTTGTTAAAAACTCCAGATGCCCTCTCAATAGTCCACAGTCCCACGTACTAACTTCTCACAATGACTGTATCACAAATATTTTTGGCTTTTCCATACCATTTTTTTTGTGCACTCTAAGTATACATCAGTTGAAAGGCAAAGTATACAGTGGCTGATCAATCATAACTGGATAAATTTTTATATGTGGGCTTCTTAGGTTTACAAGAAATGCAAATTTTCTTAATTTCTAGAGAAAAGGCATTTTCACAATTTTTTTTCCTCCAAATCAACAGCATATGGTGTGAATTATCCTCTGGCTCAGCACTAACTTTTCACACTTTGACCTTTCCATGTCTGACACGATCTCTTCCACTAAGGATGAAGGGTGGAGGGACTTTTCTTGGAAGCTCAGAGAGGGAAGAACATGGAGTCTTTATTTTACTCAGATTCTAGTCAATGAATCAACAGGGAGACAGATGAGGTGAGGCAGCCAGCATAAGTAAAAGTCACTAATAAATAGCACCTGAAGGACCTGAAAGGTAAAAACAATTTATGTATAAAAGTGAGCACTTCTGCTAATCTTTAGGAATCAGTCTTCTTCTGGAAAAAATAAGGTTTCTCAGATGAATTAGTCTTTTTTTTTTTTTTAAAGAATTGATTTTGTTAAAAACATCCTGCATAGGTGCCAGAGGATATAAAAGTACAAGAGAACCAGGTTCCAATTTGAAGCATCAAAGCAAACCATTTCCATTTTCAACCAGGTTCTGCACTATCCACAATCCTTTCCCCAAGACTATCTCATTCACACTCTTAAATCATTTATGCATATCTACTAATGAACATTTGATTCCCTAATGAAATTATGAGTGTCTTTGACATTTTTACAAATATTTGAATTATGCCCTACCTAATTCACTTAGCATATGCTATGTAGCTCTAAGTTTTCTCTAGTGTTCAATATATTATTATATGCCCAAAAGTAAAAATGATGAGATACAATCCTTATTCCTGAGGAGTGTAATTCTGATTTAAAAATATTACATATGAAAACATATGTAATACAATTAGATTATCTAAATAATCTGAAATTGTATTCTGTATATTTTATATACTCTATGTGTGTTTTATATGTATTTATATGGCATCCGCCTGCAGCCATAGCACTGTGGCATTGGATCCTGTCAGATCTCAAAAGCTAAGCAGGGTTGGACCTGGTTAGTGCTTAGGTGGGAGACTGCCTGGGAGAACCAGGTGCTGTAGGCTTGGGAGAAGGACTCAGCAACCCACTCCCATAAAACAATCAGCCATTGAAAACCCCATAAATAGCAGAGAAGCACTGACAATAGTGTTTTGCCTGTTGTATATAAGGTCGCTATGAATCGGACATCAACTTGACAGCACCTAAGAACAACAACAACATATGGTATTCTAAATCCAGTGGTAATAGGACAATTGTATAGGAGGGAACAGATAGGTAATAAAGAGAAAGTAGATGAACCTACATGAAAACATGTAAATGTGCATATGTTGTTGTTGTTGTTGTTAGGTACCATAGAGTTGGGATCCGACTCATAGCGACCCTCATAGGGTTTTCAATGACTGACTGTTTCGGGATTGCCTTGGGAGTGGATTGCCAGGTCCTTCTCCCATTTTTGCAGTGCTGGGAATTGAACTCGGGGTCTCAGACACTGCAGCACAGCACTCTACCAACTGACTAAATCCCAGCCCAAATGTGCATATAGATGTGTGTATATAAGGTACCAGAGGCAGCTAAAGTCTATTGTGTAACCATGTATATTTCCAGTATAGAATAACAATTGCTACCCCAATTTGTTTACTTTCTAAATTTAAATCTAGAAATATTGGGTTTTTTCAAAGTAAGGTATTCCTGTAGCCCTGTTAGAGATGAAATTTGATGAAAAGACTTTTGATCATTTAAACTAAGTACTTATGGAAGTTTCTTTTCTAATACCCAAATATGTCCCAAATAATTTCAGAAGTTTCTACCTGACTCATTCTACTTTATTTATCATTCACTATGTTGAGTAATAGTCTACACCTGCACCACCTTGACATCTGATCTTGCCAGATCTTGGAAGCTAAGCAGGGTCAAGCCTGGTTAGTACTTGGATGGGAGACTGCCTGGGAATAACAGGAGCTAGAAGCTTGGGAGAAGGACCCTGCGGCCCAATCCTGAAAGAATCAGCCATTGAAAACCCTATGAATAGCAGAGAAGCACTAACAATAGTGCTGGATATGGCACAGTGTCAAGTAGTGTTTTGTCTTTTGCACCCAGGGTCGCTATGAGTTGGACTCGACTCAATGGTATCTAACAACAGCAACAGCATGTTGAGTAATATCTCTTGTTTGCTGAATACATATTCCCTGATTTTCAAATGAAAGAATATGCAATTTAAGGCTAAAAATCTTCCTTTGTGAACTTAAATTTTCAGTTTCTTTAGTTAATGTTGACATTTTTACATATAAAATACCCCACTAAAGTCATTGCTAATAATTATAGACTCAAGCAGATTTTCAGCAAAACATAGTTTATTATCCCAAGCACTCTATTTTTATGAATGTCAGTTATTTTAACTTTATAAGCAATTTTATGTGAAATATCATTTGCTAACAAGCTCCTTCTTCTTTTAAAAATTATCTCTTTCCCTACAAGTCTAGAGTACTGTCAGGATCTAAATGCAAAGCATCTTATAATCATGACTTGGTATTCTATGTTGCTTAGCAAAATTAGTAGTTATCTTTCACTATTTACTTCTATGGGCTGGGTTTAGCTCAGTTGGTAGAGTGCTGCTCTGTACTCTTTGAGGACCCAGGTTTGATCCCCAGAATCACAAAAACAGGAGAAGGACAAGGCAATCCACTCCTGAAGAAATCCCAAAATAATCAGCCCTTGAAAATCCTGTGAGTGTTGCTATGAGTTAGACCCAGCTCAATAGCACCTAACAACATTTACTTCTATAAGAAGCTTACTTCAAAGTATAGGATCATATTATCTGCAAATAGAGATAATTTGATTTCTCCCTTCTCTATTTGTATCCCTTTTATATTTTCTCTTGCCTTATTGCTCTGGCTAAGACTTCAATCACTATATTTAATAAGAGTGGGTAAAGTGTACATTTGTGTCTTGATCTTGATTTTAGAGTAAATGTTTTCCATTTTTCCTTATTGAATATAATGTTGGCTATGAATCTGTTGTATATAGCCTTTATTATGTTGAAGTATGTCACTTCTATTTGAAATATATTAAAAACTGTTCAACATCCTTAGTCATTTGGGAAATGTGAATCAAAACTATACCAAGACTCCATTTCACCCCAATCAGAATGGCTAGCATCAATAAAACAAACAACACCACTGCTGGTGAGGATGCAGGGAGGAAGGAATCCTACTACACTGCTGGTGGGAATGTAAGTTAGTGCAGCCACTATGGAAATCAGTATGGAGATTCCTCAGAAAAATAAGATAGAACTACCATATGATCTAGTTATTCCACTCCTACGTATATTCCCAAGGAATTTAATCATTATACCAAAGAGACTCCTGCACTTCCATGTTTACTGAAGCATTGTCCACAATAGCCAAGACTAATGTCCATCAACAGATGAATGGATTTAAAAAGGTGGTAAATATACACCATGGAATTTTATTCAGCCATTAAAAAAATCAAATTATGTCATTTCCAGGAAAATGGATAGAACTGGAGATCATTATTTTAAGTGAACTAAATCACACTTAGAAAGACAAATACTGCATATTTTCTCTCATATGCATAAGCTAGATTTACCAAAAAGAAAAAATACATATGTATGTAAGATTGGAAAGTGTAAGAGGATATATTGTGGGGGAGGAATAGTGAGGGGGGTAGAGAAACATGTGGGGAGTAATGATGGATTGAATAAGAACAAAGTCCATGATATAATTGCATAGAAACTCCACAATTATATTCATTGTATTGTACACTAATTAAAAATAAAGAGATAAGTAGGAATATACAATTCTTTGGCCTGCAGCAGTAGCCCTGTGGCATCTGATCCCGTCGCTAAGCAGGGTCGGGCCTGGTTAGTACCTGGATGGGAGACCGCCTGGGAACACCAGAAGCTGTAGGCTTGGGAGAAGGACCTGGCAACCCCCTCCCCCAAAAAATCAATCTGCCATTGAAAACCCTATGAACAGCAGAGAAGCACTGACAATAGTGTTTCCCCTGTTGTACAGAGGGTCGCTATGAGTTGGATACCGACTCGACGGCACCTAACAACAACAACAACA
>VMDO01005300.1:0-113442 GCA_007922755.1 Pedetes capensis
CATCATGTTTGGAAGAGTGGCAGGTCAACGGAAAAGAGGAAAACCCTCCACCAGATGGATTAACACAGTGTCTGCAACAATGGGCTTAAACATAAATAAGATGTTTTGCCTGGCACAGAATCGGCAAGTGTTTCGATCTGCTGTACATAGGGTCGCTATGAGTCGGACTCGACTCGACGGCACCTAACAACAACAACAACAATCCTTTCTCCAAATTACGTTTTGCTCCTTTGTCGAAAATCAGGTGGCTATAGATGTGTTGATGTATTTCTGGGTCCTCTATTCTGTTCCACTGGTCTTCAGGCCTGTTTTTGTTCTAGTACCAAGCTGTTTTTGCTACGACAGCCTTGGAGTATAGATTAAAGTCAGGGATTGTGATCCCCCCTGCACTAGTTTTGCAGCTTAAAAGTGTTTTGGCTATACTTGGTCTTTTATGTTTCTTAATGGGAGTATTTTAAGTGAGACTGATATGCTTCCATTTACAGCCAGATGAAAGTCTACAACCCTAGCTTAGTCCCTTAAAATACTTCTCAGGCTGGGCACAGTGGTACATCCCTGTAATGCCAGCAACTCAGGAGGCAGAGGCAGGAGGATCGCATGTTTGAGGCCAGAGGCAGCCTGAGTAATTTAGCAAGATCCTGTCTCAAGATAAAAAATTAAAGGGGGGGGGGGACTGGGGGTACAGTTCACTGGTAGAGTGCTTGCAAAAGTATGTGTAGGGCCCTGGATTCAGCACCCCCATTACCACAAAGCAAAGTAAAATAAAAAATATTTTCAGATGAGTTTATAGCTTTGTCTTAAAACTGAAAATTTAGTTTTCTTAATAATCAGAGCCTTGTTGAGCATAGTGGAACATGCCTGTAATCCCAGCAACTTGGGAGGGCAAGGCATGAGGTTCACAAGTTTGAGGCCAGAGGCAGCCTGTGTAAGTTAGCAAGACCTTGTCCCAAGACAAAAAGATGAAGAATGGGCTAGGGGTGCAGCCCAGTGGTAGAATGCTTCTAAAAACATGTGTGAGGCTCTGGGTTCAACTACCCAGGACCACCAAAAAAAAAAAAAAAAAAATCTGAGAATATGCATGTGAGTGTCTCTGTGGCTAACTTACCTCGGGCAAACATTGTAATCCTGGCTCCTGGAAGGTCATTTCCGTGGGTCCTCCACTTGGGAGATAGTGATGCTGTGACAACTTACCTCCTGTTAAAATTTCTACAACATTTTGGGAGATATTTTTCTTCAAGCAAGATGTAGTTTAATTCAGGTATTTTGAATTTTTATACTGATGAAACCATAAATGCAAAATACATGCTTTTTTAGAAAGCTAAATGTGGCATTTAAAAATGTTAATGTTTGGTTCAAACATTATAGAAATATGAAAAAAGATCTCAGTTTCACAACAAGGAAGTACCTTTGTTGTAGATGAGGTATAGTCCTCAATATTATTTTTTCTGTGCTTATTCTGTGCCAATCTGCTCACAGAGTACATACTATTTTGAAGGTTTTTTATTTTGCAATTAATATAAATGAACATTTCACAGTAATGCATAGAATATTATATATTCCTTCACAACTGTAAAATTCATTTTAAAATTAGAAGTTCAGATCAAAGTCACTACATTAAAATTGTACAAAATGGGTGCTGTAGCATATTTCTTTGAGCCCAGTGACTTGGGAGGCTGAAGCAGGAGGATCACAAGTTCCAGGCCAGGGGCAACCTGTGCAGTTTAATTTAGCAAGATCCTGTATCAAAATAAAAATGAGGCTGGGGTGCAGCTCAGTGGTGGAGTGCTTGCTTATCAGTGCAAGGCTCCAAGCTCCGGTACTGCCAAAAAAAAATTATGTAAGTATCTCTTTTTTAAACTTTGCAATCTTGAAAACAAAAATGAATTTTTCTATTTTCATTTCTAAAAGCTGTCTTAATTTAGAGTAAGTTGAACAAAATAACTTTCTGGCATACTGTCTGTATTTGCAGAAGAAGCAGGGGTTAGGACTGCCTTATCCCCAGTTTTATGATCCCTCATTCTCTTTACATGGTCTGATTCTGTAGTTCAGCTTAATATATAAATAGCTGCAAAATCATTCTTTGTGGTAAAGAAATGGGAGACTAGCATATGTCATGAGCTAAGTATCTGAATCTGATGCTTTCGTTTTCTCTTGTTTAATCCTTATATACAAGTAGTATATAAGCATCATTGAGAGTGGAGGCTAAACAGTGCTTTGTTTCTATTTTTCTGTTAACCTTCACACCTGCCAGTGAAACATGCTTTTACCATATTTTTTCATATCCTAAGTATTCTGACATAAGGTAAAAGGACTATCTTGGTAAGGACCATATTTTTTGCATACCTTATTTACCCTTGTGTGCCTTAAGAACTTAAGGGAGAAGGGGCAAGGGATTTAAGCTCGGCAAGTAGAGTGTATTCTTGGCATTTGTAATGCCCCACCACTGACAAACAAAACCACAGCATCAGAAAAAGATTTAAGGGAGAAATTTTGATGGCTAGTAATTCTTACCATGCTAGTATCCCAATTCAAGAAATACTTAGTTCTATAGCCATCTTCATTTAAATATGTAATTAACCATGTTGCTCTGTTACTGTTGTTTTAACTGAGCTTTGACGGTACACTGAGGCTGGAGAGGTTGCTCTGCTCACTTCTCCAAGCACATCTTTGTGCCCACTTGCTTGAGAGTCCTCACTGCTTTATTTCTAGAGCCAGAAATTGTCACTAAGACTTCAACTACAACTTGTGCCAAAATCAGGGATGGGAAAAGTTCTCTTTCACTAACCTGAAAACTGTTAGTACTCATCTCTGCCCCTGTCCCTTCGATTAGAGGAATCCAGAGAGTATAATCTGTCTCAAAGAACCTAAGAAATTTAGATACCTTGGGAGATATATATATATATAAAATTTTATCCTGGTGTAAACCTCAAAAGGAGCATGAGTAATTTTAATTGATTGAGTAGTATCTTTTTTTCCTGTTGTTAAAGTACATGATTATTATAGAAAACTTATAAAAGTACAGAAGTACATAAAGATGGAAATAGATTTTACTCATATTTCCACAACTCTGTTAATGGTTTGTTATACTTCCAGTGTTCGTGTGTATGTGTTTCTATGTATGTTTGGAATCATACCATATGTACATAGTTTTTTGCTGCTTTTTCGAAAATCCAAGTTATCATAAAGACATATCTTTGACTCATAAATATTTGAATATCTTTCATGGCAGTATACTGTCATTTATTTAATCCTCCTGTTGAACATTAAGGGCTGGGATTTAGCTCAGTTGGTAGAGCGCTGCGCTGCAGTCTCTGAGGTCCCGAGATCAATTCCCAGCACCGCAAAATGGGAGAAGGATGTGGCAACCCACTCCCAAGGCAGTCCCGGAACAGTTAGCCATTGAAAAATCCTATGAGGGTTGCTATGTGTTGGATACCGACTCGATGGCGCCTAACAACAACAACATTAAACATTAAAGTTGTTTCCCATTTTTTTGCTGTTGTTCCTGACTTCATGATTAGGATCTTCAAACATAAATCTTTCCTCATGTCTGATTTATTTCCCTGATTCCTGGAAATGCAATGAATGGTTCAGAGATTTTATATATATTTTCAGGCCTTCAATTGCCTATTTAAAAGGTTGTTATTATTTGCATTTCTTAAAATACATTAGTCGTGTTTCTCAGACTTTCCTGTTGTTGTACCTTAGGCACAAAGTACACATGTAGCCCTCAGGTGAGGGAAAGGACTGGTGGGCAAGTGGAGGGATTAGGGTTATTTTATGAAAGGTACTTTGCTTAGGACATAGTAAGTACACAGTAAGTTGTAGGTGTCATGGTGCTGTTAATTATCCCTTATACAGAATTAATAATAGAGATTGCTAATAGAGTCCATGCCCTGACACAGCTGTTCTGGTAGAATGGGGCAGACTTATGTGGTGAGTCCAACCTCTGGGTAGATCACTCAAATGCCCATGATTGTAGCCAGGAAAGGAGTGGAATTATGAGATCCACACTCATAACCTCATCAGCAGCATGCACCCATCACTGCTACCTCTTTGGTATGTTGAAACACATTGGTGGAGGACAAAAAATAATTTTTTACATAGCAGTTTCCTCTGCCAATAATATCTTCCTTCTCTTAGCAGTGCCAACTGTCAGTCTTCCTCACATCAGCTTGGAAAGCTATTACTCCCAGAACACTCCCTCTGAGGTCTGAGCTGGGTGGTTTGCCCCGTCTGGTACCACCAGACTCTGCGTGACACTTCTTACCTATGTCAATCCCTACCACAGGAAGACTGCTTGAAAGTCAATTTAAGGGAGTAATTGATTTAGGGAAAAACTCCAAATCATTTGAGTATGGAAGAATTTAGTAAATATAAAAGGCCGTGTGTGTGTGTGTGTGTGTGTGTGTGTGTGTGTGTGTGTGTGTGGTGTGTCAGGCACACACGCATATATAGGGTCTTGCTATGTATCTCAAACTGGCCTTGAATTCATGATCCTTCTGCCTCCGTCCTTCAAGTGCTGGGATTATAGGCATGCACCATCAAGCCTGGCCCAGAAGGCATATTTCAAAAAATTGGGAGAAAAAATATGGTTCACCGGCACATTCCTTTCAGAAAACAACACAAAAACTAGAGTCATTAAACAACAATTAAAAAGAGGGACTAAGTGTACCTGCATAAAAGTTTAGAAAATTCTTTAGAGCAGAAACATAAGCAGTAAGAAAATTGAGAAAAAAAAATTTCAAGATGTGTGAAAGAAAAGTGGCTAATTTCTCTTATAAATAATCCTTAAAGAAAATAAAAAAACTGTAGAAAAATGGATGAAGGGCAGAAACAGAAATAACAAAAGAAAAACAAGTGGCCAGTAAAATATGAAAGATGTTCAGTCTTTACAGTGGTGAAATAAAGGAAAACAAGTGAATTGGGAAGAGGGATAGCAAAGATTAGCAAAGACTAAGAAGAAATAAGTGTTCAGTGTTTGAGGAGAATGTCAGGAAGTAAATTCTGTTACTCACTGTTGATGGAGTTATAAATAATATGAAGTGTTTTAGAGGAAATTTGAAGATAATTTTATGTGTAAATATTTTTTTGCCCTAACATTTTACTTACAGGAATTTCTAATAGAGAAACCTAAAAGCTTGTAGTGCTTTGTGCACTACAATGTTTATTTATACTATTACTGATACTAGTGAACATTTGGAAGCACTAGCAGTGTTCATCAGTGAGGATTTATATAAATAGCTGTTATGATGTCCACTCAATGAAGTGCTGTGTACCCATTAAAGAATGAGTTAGATCAGTATATTCTAGCATGGAAAAGGATACAAGATATTTTATGAGACAAACCTAACTTGAAAGCAGTATGTAAAATATCAATCTACCTTTCCACCCTATTTTAAGATAAAACAGGTATCACTAAGTCTGGTTTGAATGTGGCTACTATTTATCTTTCCACTTTTTACTCAGAAACCATATTGGGAAAGCACAGGATAGTGGGATAAATCCATTTCGGTGAGTACTGGGATGGAGAATGCAGGGAATGGATGAGTGTTTCTAGGGAGCAAGTGACATGCTGACCTAGGCACATTCCTTAATATCATCTGCTGTTGAGCTTTGTTAGCACCACCTATTTTTAATTTCCTTCATGAAAGATAACATGACTCACAAAGTATTTGACCCAGTAGAAATTGTTACCTTTGGTTTATTATTCCTGCTGTCATCCTTTTTTGTTGTTGTTGTTGTTCCTATTATTTTTTCTAACAAAGCTCATGAGAATCAACCAGTACAATATAAAGTTGGGCAAAATTATCATCCCAGTTCATTTTAGTGCAAAGTGGCTTTTTAACAGCAGATCTGAAAGAGGGTTTATAGCTCCTAAAAGCAAGATCTTATCCTCTTCACCAGTCCTTTGCCTGGTTTGTGAGTTTGTCCTTTCCTTTAGATTATCAGAACATAAGTCACCACATTGCCTCATTAAGGTCAAAGTAAATGTCAAATTAGTTTCTCATTTTTGATACAAGGAAATGGAAGCATTTAAGAAATGCTGTGTCCCCGAATACACAGCTGCAGAAAAATGTATAATTAGATTTCTTAATATTCTGGGGCCTGCAGCTGTAGCCCTGTGTCATCCGATCCCGTCAGATCTCGGAAGCTAAGCAGGGTCGGGCCTGGTTAGTACCTGGATGGGAGACCGCCTGGGAACACCAGAAGCTGTAGGCTTGGGAGAAGGACCTGGCAACCCCCTCCCAAAAATCAATCTGTCATTGAAAACCCTATGAACAGCAGAGAAGCACTGACAATAGTGTTTCCTCTGTTGTACAGAGGGTCGCTATGAGTCGGATACCCACTTGACAGCACCTAACAACAACAACAATAATATTCTGGAGAATGCTTTGTTCTGTGTTGTAGCCTGTGGCAAATTTTCCTGATAATTGCTGAATCTATGGGCTTGTCTATTTTCCCCATTGGTTTCTGAGTTTTTAATACTGTTTCATGCAGTTTCCATCTTCCTGGGCATATCAGTGCTATCCAAGAGAACTTTCTGCAGCTATGGAAATGTTTGTGTCTATGCTGGCCCAGGAAGCCAAGTGATCCTATGATTAGTGCATCTGAGAAACTGAATTTTTAAACTTTTATTTATTTTTATTTTGAGATGAGGTTAAGTTGTACAGGCTGCTTCTGGCCCTGAACTCAGATCTCAGCATCCTCATTCTCTGAGATTATAAATTTGTGCCACCCTGCCTGGCTTGAATTTTTAATTTAAATTTAAATTGCACATTGTTGTTGTTGTTGTTAGGTGCTGTCGAGTAGGTATCCGACTCATAGCGACCCTCATAGGGTTTTCATTGGTTGAGTGTTTCGGGATTGCCTTGGGAGTGGATTGCCAGGCCCTTCTCCCATTTTTGTGGTGCTGGAAATTGATCTCGGGACCTCAGAGACTGCAGCGCAGTGCTCTACCAACTGAGCTAAATCCCAGCCCCAAATTGCACATTATAAGTTTATAATTTTGTCACATATAATATTGCTTGATTTTCTTTTTTGTTTAATGTATTGTTAAGTTTCAGGGGCTGTTAAATGGTAAGGTTGTGATTAGATCATTTTCTCTCTTCCATTTAGAGTAGATGTTGGTACGTTTCAAGTATGAAAGCTGTAGAAGTAGTATTTTAGACATAATTATTATTTGTCCATAGTATTTTTACAGCTGTGGTGGTTCTGTTCATTTGTTTTCATTATGCTAGGAATTCAGCAGACACCAAAAACGTATTCTTGGCCTCCATAGCATGCTATTGCAGCACATGGCATTACTCTTCTCTTGAAAATGGTGTGCCACTGTTTGCTCAATTCATAATCAGTTGCATGATGTTAGTCATACTTCCCACTTCAAATCCTCATTACCCAACTGGCCACATTTTGGGTATTCAGTAGCTATGTGTGGCTGATAGCTATCTTACTGAACTACACAGATCTAGAAGATCCAGATGACACCGTTAACTACTGTCACCGTACCCAACATTTGTGAAATTCGTTCAAGTGCACATGGAATTTTCATGGAGGCAGACCAAATGCAAGACAATGAGAGTCTTAAATCAAAACACTGAGGCTGGGTGAGGTGGTGCACTCTTGTAATCCCAGCAGCTCAGAAGGCAGAGGCAAGAAGATTGTGAGTTTGAGGCCAGAAACAGGCTGCATAACTTAACAAGACCCTGGATCAAAATAGAAAATAAAAATGATCTGCAGGTATGGCCTAGTGGTGAAGCACTTGCAAAATATGTGTGAGGTCCTGGGTTTAACCCCAAGTACTGAGGGGGGGAAAAAAAAAAAAAAGAACAAAAGAAAAGAAGAAAGAAAAACCCACTGAAATATCAAAAGTATATTATGTGACTACATCAGAATTAAATTAGAAAACAGTAAGTTATATAGAAAAGCTCATTTCGATGGAAACTAAATAATTACATTATAAATAATGTGACAATGAAGGAATCTAATGGAAAATCAGCAGTTTCAAACTGAATGATGATGGAAATACACCATGTCAAAAATTTTAGGCTGGACCTGAAGCAATACTTACAGGGAAATTTATAACTTTATATGTTTATATTAAAAAAGAGAGTATTCATGACAACATAAATAGAACTGGAAATCATTACATTAAGTGAAATAAGCCAGGCACAGAAAGACAGGTATCCTGTGATCTTACTCACAGGTGTAATCTAAAAATGTTGTTCTCATAGAAGTTGAGCATAGAATGGTGGTTATTAGATGCTGGGGAGATTAGTGTGAGGCAGGCATGGGGAAAAGATGATCTGTAGATAGGAATTGTAGTTAGGAACAAGAAGATCTGAGAACTATATACAATTATGTAAGACAGGTTGCAAAAAGCTAGAAGGACTTTGAATATTTTTGCCATAAAGAAATGATAAACGATGAGGAGATAGATGTGTTTAACCTAATTTAAATATCACACAATCTATATTTGTATCAAATATCACGTGATATCCCATGCATGCAGTTTTTACATATTTTATGTATCAATGAAATCTTAAGTTGAAAAGAGGCTTAAATATGGAATCAACCAAAGTGCCCTTCAACAGAAGAATGGATAAAAAACTATGGCATATATACACAATGGAATACTATTCAGCAATCAAGAAAAATGAAATAGGGTCATTCGCAGCAAAATGGATGGAATTAGAGAAAATTATTTTAAGTGAACGAACACAAGACGAGAAAGAGAAACAACACATGTTCTCACTCATATGAGGGAGCTGACTCAAAATTACAAGAAGGAAAAATCCTACTCAAAGGTCAGATCATAATAAAAGGGGGGGGAGAAAAAAAAAAAGAAAAGAAAAGAGGCTTAAAATTGGTCATCTAAGTTGGCACCTTAAGCTGTAAAAAACAAAAAACAAAACAAAACAAAAAAACAGGGAAAAGGAAAGACAAAGGCCCAGAAAACTAAATTCAAAATAAAGTAGCAGGAAGAAAATAGTGATAAAAAAACCTAACAATTTTAATTAACAGCAATGTGATACTCCTTCCTTAGATAATTTTTTTTTTTTTTTAGACAGGGTCTTAACTGTGTAGCTCAGTCTGGTCTTGAATTCATGAACCTCCTACCTCATCCTTTTAATAACTTCTACTAAGTAACTTGTAAGCCTGCAATGATCCACAATAAAATGAGTGAAAAAAATTATACTTTAAAACTTATAAGGTCTCACCTTGTAGGGGAGGGCAGAATTAAATTAAACTTAGCAATTTAAATTATTTTTATCATGGAAGCCTCAATTTATTTGTATTCAAATTCACTTTAGTGTTCTGATGTGCATATTTTGGAAAATAAACTGAGGTGGAGGGCAGGTTAGAATCTGTTGTTGTTATTAGGTGCCATTGAGTCTATCCGACTCATAGCAACCCTCACAGGGTTTTCAAAGGCTGATTGTTTTGGGATTGCCTAGGGAGTGGATTGCCACATCCTTCTCCCATTTTGTGGTGCTGTGAATTGAACCCTGGACCTTAGAGACTACAGAGCAGTGCTCTACCAACTGAGCTAAATCCGAGCCCTTAGAATCTGTAGACATTTTAAAAACACAGGTAAGAAATATAAAATTGGAGATTCAAACTTAGTTTTAAAATAACTAATGGTAAGCAGCTACATGCATCCCATTGAGAAGATGTGTTTCCTTTCAGGACATTGACATTTCCACAAGAGTCTGCAGAAATGATCAACTTTGAAAAATTTGTGTAGGCTCATTGAACTGAAAAAAGTGAACATTTAAATAAAACAGAATTTTTTTCTTATAGGTTTATTGACAAGAAGGAAAGGTTAAGCCGACTTAAGAGCAAGCAAGAAGAGTTTCAGAAAGAGTGAGTTTTTGATTTTCTTTTTAATCTGTGGAGGTTTTCTGTTACCACTTGGTTTGTTCTGTTATGAAATGCAGATATATGGATTGCTACCTGATGGAATTTAAGTCTACAGTCTTTTTAAAATGTGGGAAAGGAGAGTATTTGAGAGCAGTGAAGCAGGAGAATATCAAATTTTAGAAAGCATTGGCCTCAGATTTGGTGCCTGGTACACAATAGGCGCTCACTATTTGGATGGAAGAGTCAAACCTCTGGCCCTGCTCATGGATGTGTGGCAGATGGGCCAACAGCAGTAGGCTGGTGGCTCCTGTAGGACCTTACTGCTTTCCTGTACCTTTTCTGTATCAGTGTTCTACAAAATGTGGTCTGCAGATCATCTTAGGTCAGAATTCCGTAACTGAGATAATGGTTAAAAATGCAAATTCTTGGAATCCTAGCTTCAGACATTCTGATGTAGTTGGTCTGGGATGAGACCTGAGAATCAGAGTTGTTAACAAGCACCCTAAGTTCCCCTAGGTTTGAGAATTACTCTATAGAACCTTCTGCCCCAAACTGACTGGTCACTATTCTCTATACAGACTTACAGGCATTTGTTCTCACCTCTGCTTTCCCCCTCTCTCTCTAAGTCCTGCTCGTCTCTCAGAGCTCTTCAGGAATCTTCTGCAAAGCCTTCGCAAACCCAGCCAATATGGAGGTCTCACTCCTCTGGTGAAAACGTTGGTACTGGTGCCACTGATTCCCATACTGAGCTTCTCAGTAGAGTCTGACATGGTCTGATAAACATATTCATGAGAGATGAAATTTTAGTCATCCTGTATTAGAACAACCAGGGCTTCAAATATGTGAAAAACTAGGCTCAGGTTCAAGTGTAGGTTCAGTATGTTAAAATTTAGAAGGTTTGGTTTAAATCCTATGTATAGATAGGAGGGCTTCAAACTGAACCCAGACCTGAAGTCTGAACCCATTTGGGTCAACCACTTTCAAAATTTTTTCTGAACCTGAATCTAAACCCAAACCCAGTGAAAAAAATGTGTTCGCGTTCAGCTTTTAATGTGTTTTGTTTTGTTTTGTTTGTATCATTAGCTACTTAAACATTGAAAAAAAAATTGAAAAATTTTTATTTGCTTTCCTACATACAGGATTAAAGTTTTGAAGCCACACGTGAACCTGAACCTAAATCTGACTTTTTCTGCACGTTTGAAGTCCTGACAAAAACTTATGTGAATATATTTAACTCAGCAATTTCTCTAGCCCACTCCATCACGGACACTTTATTTTTTCCCCGTAGCACACTTTATTCTGTAAGGCAAATTTTCAGAGATACTAGCTTGTGACCCTTCCTTGGGAACTAACCATTGTATTTTTAGATCATGAATTCTCTTGTAAATATCATTATTATTAATTATGGCTGATGGATATTGTTGATTATGGCTGAGGACAAAGGCTAGAGCTGTTAGGAAAGTTTGTTGTGGATGTATGTGGAAAAGCTCATGGCAACATTAGAAGTACAAAAGGAAGTAAGTGAAAATTGCAGAGACTATGGAATAGGGAGAACACTTTAAATACTAAGTCCTACTTTGGCATTTCTAGCCATTTCTAACAACTTTATTTTTTGTTTGTTTGTTTTCAGGTTTTTGAGATACGATATTGCTATGTAGCCCAGGCTGGACTTACACTTGCTGTAAACTCACAGTCCTCCTGCCTCAGCTTCCCAGGCAGGCTGGCTAGCTGGCTGGCTGGCTCTTTCTTTCTCTCTCTCTCTCTCCTTTCCTTTCCCTCCCTTCCTTCCTTCCTTCCTTCCTTCCTTCCTTCCTTCCTTCCTTCCTTCCTTCCTTCCTTCCTCTTTTCCTCCCTTCCCTCCCTCCCTCTTTCTTTCTTTCTTTCTTTCTTTTCTTTCTTTCTGCAGTACTTTGGGGGTTGAACTCAGGGCCTCACACATTCTTTGCAAGTACTCTACTACTGAGCTGTACCCCAAGCTCATCTTTGATTTTTTTTAACTTGAGACAGAGTCTTGCCAAGTTATGCAGGCCTCAAACTTAGATTGTTTTGCCTCTGCCTCCTAAATTGCTGGGATTACTGGTGTGAGCCAGCATGCCCGGCTTAAGTATTGACCTCAAAAAGTTGATTTTTCAGCCCCATGTGGTGGCTCATATCTGTAATCCCAGCACTTGGTAGGCAGAGGAAGGAGGATGGTGAGTTTAAGGCCTGCTTGGGATACATAGTGAGTTCTAGGCTAGCCTGTGCTTTATAGCAAGAGCCTGTCTTTAAAAACAAAACAAAACAAACAAAAAAAGTTGATTATTTTTAGCTGGGATATCATGGTATACTTCTGTAGTCCCAGTGCTCAGGAGTTTAGGTACATAGCCAGTCCTAATCTCAAAAAATCAAAAACAAAAACCCAATAACAACAACAACAACAACAAAAACCCGAAAATAAGCTAAGAACTAAAGGTTGAGTTTTCACAAAATTTTATTATTTTAAGAACTTATTTTCTGTCTCTTTCCCATACAGAGTATTAAAAGCTATGGAAGGAAAATGGATAACAGATCAGTTGGTAAGTTCAAAGAAGTATTTAAGTTTACATTCTTCATACTTGAAGTTACATGTTTTTAGTTGGTAGAGCTTTAAAAACCATTTTTAATTAAAATTTATTTTTCATCATTTTTGCTTGTCTTCTATATAAATATATTTGTATTATAGTCTCCTCAAATATTTTATCTACATGCCAAAAACAGGATAGGCAATTAAATTATGGAGCCATTGTGAAGGATAATTATGATGTCTGGTATTGACAGGAGTAAAAAATAGTGGGCCATCCTTTTTGCAAAAGTTGTTCATAATAAACACACTCCTGGAGGACTGAGAAGATACAACATGTCAACTCATAAACTATTAAAATATGAGAGATTATTTTTGTAACCTGGGGGTAGAGAGAACCCCCATAGAGCCATGTTGTTGTCAGGTGCTGTTGAGTTGGGTCCAACTCACAACAACCCTGGGTACAACAGAACAAAACATTCCCCAACACTGTGCCATGCCTGGCGCTATGTCAGTGCTTCTCAGTTATTCATAGGGTTTTCAATGGCTGATTATTTCAGGATTGTTTCAGGAGAGGGCTGCCAGGTCCTTCTCCCATTTTTATAGTACTGCAGATCAAACTCAAGGCTTCAGAGTGCAAGGTAGCACTCTATGAACTGAGCTAAACTCCAGTCCCCCATAGAGCCATTGAAGAAAACATTTTGGCAGATTATATAAAAGTTAAAAATTCTGTGTATTAAAGATGCTAAATAAAATGAATAAACTGAGAAATGGGTACAAATATGAAAATACGGAGTTTGGCAGCTTTTACTCCATGTTGGTAGAATTTGATTTGGGGACAATTTGTTGTTTGTTGTTAGATGCCGTCTAGTCGGCATCCGACTCTTAGCAACCCTCATAGGGTTTTCAATGGCTGACTGTTTCGGGATTGCCTTGGGAGTGGATTGCCAGGTCCTGCTCCCATTTTTGCGGTGCTGGGGAATTGAACTCAGGAACTCAGAGACTGCAGCGCAGTGCTCTACCAACCGAGCTAAATCCAGCCCAGTGCTCTACCAACTGAGCTAAATCCAGCCCTGGGGACAATTTAGTGGTGGTGTTTTTTCTCCCCCCTTAGTACTCAGGGTTGAACCCAGGGCCTCACACATGCTAGACAAGCACTTAGTGGTTGGTTTTTAAAGAGCATGTGTAGTATGTCAGGAAATTTCCTTCTAAATACTCTAAATGTTCATCAGTCAGGAAGCAGATAAAAACCTGTGGCACTTTGTAGCTGTTAAAAGAAAGGTCTTTGTATTTATGTGTTAAGGTGTCACACTGAATCCCATAAATATGTGCAATTAATATTCAACTAATTTTTTTTTTAATTTAAAAAATATAGTTGGTCTACATGTATCTGAAAGGAAAGATGTCCAGGATATAATTTTTAATAAAGAAAAACAAAAACTAGGCTAAGGTAAAGTATGATTATATTTGTATATTTTAAATATAAATTTACTCTTAAAAAATCTGAAAAGATGCACATTAGAGTTTAAGAGATTAACGTTGGGGGCTAATGTGAGGGGTAGGAGGTATAGCTTAGTGGAGGAGACATGCTTAGCATTCACGAGGCCCTGGGTTCCATCCTCAGCACTGTTCACGCACACATACTTGTGTGCACACATACAGATACAAACACGTGTAGATTACCCTTAAGGAATGGGAAGGACTCAGGCTCACAGTAACATTTCCTTTTTTCTTCTGTGATGTTTAATTTTTCCACAACAATAAGCATCATATATAACTTTTTAGTACACTTGAAGAATATTTGTGACAGAATTGAATTTTGGTTATGATATTAATAAGTAAACAAAATTTGTTCTATGGAAATTTTTTCTAAAATCCGTGTAATACTGTCTTGTTTTACTTCAAAAAATATTTGATATTGATACTTAAACTTTGTTGATGTTGTTAGGTGTGGGTATGACTCATAGCCACCTTCATAGGGTTTTCTTTTTCTTTTTTCTTTTTCCTTTATTGGTAAATGTTAGTGGGGTACAGAGTAATACAACATTTGCTTTTTCCATTATGCAACTATTACATCACTTTTGGTTACACTTTCATCAATTTACAAGGTTTATGGAACTTTTTGACTTAATATGTAGTAAAATTCATATACATATTTGGGTTTTATTCCCTTATATATCCCATGTACTCATGAAGTTGCCTCATTTATACTGAGATTATCCTGTCCCCCTTTATCCCTCTACATCGTTTCTCTTCCCCATCCCAGCTTCTGCAATCTTCACTTCCCTTTGCTAGTCCTCTCTCTCCTTTCTACACTTTATATTTTCCCTTTTTTGCTAAGTTTGTGTATTTTTATATATCTACTTATACCTCTTCCTTTAAGATTCAGCCCCCACATGCATGAGAACTGTATTATATTTCTCTTTTTGAGCCTGTGTTCATTCACTTATGATGATATTCTCGTTACGCCCATTTTGCTGCAAATGACATTGTTTCATTTTTTTATTGCTTATAATATTCCATTGGGTATATGTACCATAATTTCTTATCCATTCTTCTGTTGTTGGGCACCTTGGTTGCTTCCATATCCTTGCTGTTGTGAAGAGTGCTGCATTGAATATGAAGATGCAGGTGTCTCTGTGGTATGATGACTTATCTCCCTTTGGGTGTATTCCCTGTAGTGGTATAGCTGGGTCGTATGGCAGTTCTATTTTTAATTTTCTGAGGTATCTCCATATTGATTTCTAAAGTGGTTGAACCAATTTACAATCCCACCAACAATGTAAAAAAGTTCCTTTTTCTCCACATTCTTGCCAGCATTTATTATTTGTTTTGTTGATCTCGGCCATTCTTACTGGAGTTAGGTGGAATCTCAGAGTTGTGTTGACTTGCATTTCCCTAATGGCTAGGGATACTGAGCATTTTTCCATGTGTTTCTTAGCCTTACAAACTTCTTTTCAGAACTGTCTGCTCATTTCCTTTGCCTACTTGTGTATTGGGTGATTTGTTGTTTTGGAACTTGCTTTCTTGAGTTCTTTGTAAATTTTAGAAATTAGTCCTCTGTCAGATGTGTAGGGTGCAAGGATTTTCTCCCATATAGTGGGGTCTTCCTTAACTCTGTTGATTGTTTTCTTTACCGTATGAAGCGTTTTAATTTCATGTAATCCCATTTGTCAGTTCTTAGTGCAATTTCCTGAGCAATTGGAGTCTTGTTAAGGAAATATGTCTCTATGCCTATGTGTTGGAGTGTGTTTCCTATCTTTTCTCCTAGTAGTTTTAAGGTTTCTGGTTTATGTTGAGGTCTCTTATCCATTTCAAGTCGACTCTTATGCAAATTGAGAAGTACTTGTCTGTTTTCATTTTTCTGCAGATGGATATCCAATTTTTCTAGAATCATTTGTTGAAGAGGCTATCTTTCTCCATTTTGCATCCTTAGCCCCTTTCTCAGACAAGGTGGCTGAAGTTGCATGGGTGTATCTCTGGGTCTTCAATTCTGTTTCATTAGTCTTCAAGCATATTTTTGTGCCAGTACCATGCTGTTTTTGCTACTATAAACGTGTAGTATAGTTTAAAGTCAGGTATTGTGATCCTGGCTCTGTTTTTGCAGTTTAGGATTGTTTTGGCTTTTGTGTTTCCATATGAGTTTTTGGATTTTTTTTTCTGTTTCTGCAAAATCTGTCATTGGGATTTTAATGGGAATTGCATTAAATCTGTAAATTGCTTTTAGTAGTATAGCCATTTTTGCAATATTGATTCTCCCAGTCAATGAGCATGGGAGATGCTTCCATCTTCTAGTATCTCTGCAATTTCTTTCTTTAATATTTTGAAGGTTTCCTTATAGAGATCTTCAGGGTCTTTGGTTAGATTTATTCCTAAGTATTTAAGTTTTTGGTGGGCTATTGTGAAAGGGATTGTTGCCTTAGTTTCCTTCTCTTCCTGTTCACAATTGGTGTAAATGAAGGCTACTGATTTGTGAGTGTTGATTTTGTATCCTGCTACTTTGCTGAAGGAGTTAATTAGGTCTAAGAGTTTTCTAGAGGAGTTTTGGGGTCCTTGAGGTAAAGGATCCTGTCATCCATAAACAATGATAATTTGACCTCTTCCTTGCCTATCTGTATCCCTTGACTTCTTTCTCTTGTCTGATTGCTCTGGCTAGGACTTAGATCACAATATTGAACAAGAAAGGAGAGAGTGGACATCCTTGTTCCTGATCTTAGAGGGAATGATTTCAGCTTTTCCCCATTTAATATGATATTGGCTGTATGTTTTTCAAAGATGGACTTTATGATGTTGAAGTGTTTCCCTATTATGTCTTATCTTCTCCAGGGCTTTTATCATAAAATGATGTTTGCACTTTGTCAAAGGCCTTCTTAGCATCAGTTGAGATGATCATGTGATTTCTGTTGGCAAGTCTCTTGATACATTGAATTACATTGATTGATTTTTGTATGTTGAACCAGCCTTGTATCTATGGAATGAAGCTCACTTGATCGTGGTGTATGATCTTTTTAATGTGTTGCTGAATTCGGTTTGCCAGAAATTTATTGATAGTTTTTACACCAGTGTTCATCAGGAAAATTGGTCTATAGTTCTCTTTCTTTCAAGTGTTCTTGCCTGGTTTTGGTATCAGGATGATACTGGCTTCATAGAATGAGTTTGGAGGTGCCAGTTTCTACTTTTTGAAATAGTTTGAGGAGAATATGTATGAATTCTTATTTGAAGGTTTGATAGAACTCTCCTGTGATCTTGTAGGGCCGGGTCTTTTCTTTGTTGGGAGGCTTTTATTACCTTCTCTATTTCGGTGTATGTATTAGGTCTGTTTAGATTGCTTATGTCCTATGGGCTTAATTTTGGTAATTCATATGTGTTAATGAACTTATCCACTTCTTCTGTGTTTTCATTTTTGGGGGAGTACAGTTTCTCAAAGTATCCTGATTTTCTGGATTTCATTGGTATCAGTGGTTATGATCCCATTCTCGTCTCTAATTTTTTCAGTTTTGGCCTTTTTTCTTTCTTTTGGTAAGACTGGCTAGAGGGGTGTCTATTTTATTAATCTTTTCAAAGAACCAGCACTTAGTCTCATTAATTCTTTGAATTGTCTTTTTAGATTCTAATTGGGATATATGTCTTCATCTTGCTAATTTCTGTCTGAGTGTTCTTTATGGGATTGGCTTGTTGGCTTTCTAATTCCTTGAGATGTGTCATTAAGTTATATAATTGAGCCTGCCCTAACTTATTGATGAAGGCAATCATGGGTATGAACTTCCCTCTTAGAACTCCCTTTGCTGTATCCCATAGATTTTGGTAGGATGTGTTCTCATCCTCATTTGATTGTAGGAATTTTTAAATTTCTGCTTTGATTTCTTCAATAACCTGTTGATCATTCAGCAGTGTATTATTTAGTCTCTGAATTTGTCAAATTTCTGAATTTTTTTTTGTTTTTAAGTTCTAATTTTACTCCATTATGATCTGATAAGGTACAGGGGATGATTTCTACTTTAATGTATTTGTTGAGGCTATTTTTGTGGACTAAAATGTGTTCTATCTTAGCCTTTAATGTTGTTGAGAAGTTTGCTCTTACTCTGATGGATTTGCCTCTGATGGATTTCCATATAGTGCTGAGAAGAATGTGTATTCCTCATCAGATGGATGGAATATTCCCAAAACATCTGTAAGATCAAGTTGGTCTGTGGTGCAATTTAAACCCATCGTTTTGCTGTTGATTTTTTGTCTTGATGACCTGTCTCTTGGTGAAAGTGGGACATTGAAATCTCCCATAATTACTGTGTCTGGTCTAATATGTTCCTTTATCTCCAATAAAGTTTGTTTCATGAAGCTAGGTGCCCCTGTATTTGGTGAGTAAAAAGTAATGTTATGGATTCTGGTTGACTATTCTTTTTAGTAGTATGTAATGTTCTTCTTTGTCTCTTCTGATCAGTTCGGAATTGAAGTCTAATCTGTACGAAATTAGTATTGCAACTCCCGCTTCCCCCCACCCCTTGCTTGGTATATTGTTTTCCAGACTTTAATTTTTAGCCTTTTATAGTCTCTATGGATGAGGTGAATCTCTTGGATGCCACATATCGAGGGTTTATGTTCTTTAATTGACCAGTCTGTGTCTTCTGATCGGTCAGTTAAGACCGATTGAGAGGTGCTTACTATCCTGTATCAGTTTAGTACTTGTTACTATTTTCTGATTCAAATTTGGTTTATTTTTTTTCTCAATTTCCTCCACTACTGAGTTAGCATTGCTATGCACTTCCTGCCACCCCAGTATTGGGAGGTTGGATCCAGGATCTCACACCGGGTAGGCAAGTGCCGTACCACTGAGCAGCACCCCCAGGACCCATCTTTTAAATTTTGAGACAGGGTTTCACTAAGTTAGAAAGATTGCCTCTGGCCTCAGACTTGCCATTCTCTTGCCTCAGCCTCTTGGGTTGCTGACATTACAGGTACACACCATGCCTCGCTTGCATTATGCATCTTTTATTTTTTTGCGATATTTGGGGGTTGAACCCAGGGCTTCGTGAATACTTTTCAAGTGCTCTATCACTGGAGTGCACTGCCAAACCATTTTTTATTTTTTATTTTGCATCAGGGTCTTGCTGAGTTACATAGGCTGCCTTGGGTCTCAAACTCACGATCCTCTTGCCTCTACCTTTCAGGTCACTGGGATTATAGCCATGTGCTGCCATGCCCAGCTGTGTTTTACTGCAGTAATGTTTACTTATAAGGTTAGATAATACAGTGATGTTAATAGTCTCCTCAGGAATCAACACTAAAAGTGGACAGCAGTGTGTCAGTAAGACTTTTGGTGATGTGCAGATATTCTCCGTTTGCACTCTCCAGGTGGTAGGGTTGTGTGGTGTTCATCATTTGACATGTGGATAGTGTAATTAACTGAATTTTTTATTTTGTGTAATTTTAAGTATATTTTTAAAAGTCACATATGACTAGTAGGTAGTTAAATACTGGACAAGCAAGTTTAGAGAATATCCTTTGACATTTTTCTTTGTGCTCATTGACCTATGGAAAAGAGCTATGTGAGTATCCTTCTCCATTAATTTCCTAGCAGCTTCTGTGTTGAACCAGAAAATGTTGTTTCTTTTCTTTCTTTTTTTTTTTTTTTTTGTGGTCTGGGGGTTGAACCCAGGGCCTCGTGCTTGCATGCCTTGCAAGTGCTGGACCACTTTTTTTCCTTAGTGAATCTCCTACTTGTGGAGTGTGATCAAAAATACGGTGAATGTTTAAAGTTTTAAAAATTATTACAGTAAAAGATACATTATCATTAGCCACCCCCCTCAAAATACACCCCCTAGCTTCAAATACACATCATCGTTCTTGTCACTTTCTGAAGCAGTTCTGGAAGTCCTCTTTCATGCACCCCTAGCCCATTTTTTTACTTTTTGAGACAGTGTCTCACTTATTTTACTCAGACTGCCTCTGGTCTCGAACTTGCTTTCCTTCCTCCGCCTCCCAAGCCACTGGGATTATAGGCATGTGCCACCGCTCCCAGCTGTTGTTTTCTGTTTTTGTAATCCACCACAGTTATAGAAGCTATAACAGATACAACTGTGATGGTCTTGTCTGCATTATGTCTTCTATGGTAGATCTGAAAATAAGTAACGATACCACGTAGGTAATCTTATTAACCATAAAGACTAACATTTGTGATATTTATTGCCTGCTTTTTAATTAGTAATTTTTTTAGTTAGCATACAAAATACCGGTTTCATTATGACATTTTCATGCATGCGTAGCATTGTGCATTGCTTATACTCCCCCATTATTGAATACATTTTTCAGAGATGGAAAATAATGTCCTGCAAGATGAGGATTGAACAGCTGAAACAAACAATATGTAAAGGAAATGAAGAAATGAAGAAAAGTAAGTTATTTGCTCGTTTCCCTGCATCCCTAATAAAGGGCTCATGTGGAATTTCTTAGGATTAATAAACAAAGATACTAAAAGAGAGGTGGGGATGGGGCAATAGTGACTTGGAAACATTTACTACTATTTGAAAATCTCCTATCTGAAGTGCTTAGAACCAGAAATGTTTCATATTTTTCTGGCTTTTGGAATATTTTCCTATACATAATATAAACTCTTGGGGTTGGAACCCAAGTCTAAATGTGAAATTCATTTGTATTTTATATATACCTTATTCACACAGCCTGGAGGTAGTTTCCCACAGTATTTTTAGTGTCCATGATTTTAACTATGATCTGTCACATGAGGTCAAGTGTGAAATTTTCTGCTGATGGTATCATGTTGGCACTCAAAGTTCTGGATTTTGGATCATTTCACATTTTCTTATCAAGGATGCTCAACTTGTATTTGCCTTCCTTTCTCTTTGTAAGGCATTTGTAGAAGGAGTTTATATAACCACACAGTTACAGAGATCTTTAGTAATCTACTTTTCTGAATTTAAAAAGTTAAGAAGAGCTAGGGGTGTGCCTCAGTTTAGAGCACATAATTTACATGTCTGAAACCCTTGGTTTAATCCCCAGCACCATTTAAAAAAAAAAGTTGAGGAATATTTTCACCATTTGCCTTAGCTACCAGGAAACACAGAGCCTGTCTTGAGACTCATTTGTAGTAATCAGTAGTTCATGCCAGCAGCCCACAATACTTACGTTTTTTTCCCTTAGTGAATCTCCTACTTGTGGAGTGTGATCAAAAGTATGGTGAATGTTTAAAGTTTTAAAAATTATTACAGTAAAAGATACATTACCATTAGCCACCCCCCTCAAAATACACCCCCTAGCTTCAAACACAAATGTCCATCGTTCTTGTCACTTTCTGAAGCAGTTCTGGAAGTCCTTTTTCGTCAATGTCTTTAGTTTCATCCTCCATCATGATAATGTTCCATGTCACATATCACTTCTGGTACTGCAGTTTCTGTCAAATAAAAACATGGTATGTCCTCATCTGTACTGATTTTATATTGCATTTGAAAATCTCATACTTTATCATAAGTGGTTGTCAAAATTTGAATCCTCTTAGAAATCTTCCATCCTTAAAAACATGTATTTCTGCAGATTAGCGTTTAAAATTTAGAAAGAGTCACCATCATGCCTCATGAATCACTTTATTCTCTCCTGTTGCTTTCAGAGGCCAGAAGCTAGTATTTTTAGTGGTATGTAATGGTGTAAGAGCTTCCTTTGTCCTAATGAAGTGCTCATGTGGAGTTGCACATAATTAACAAGCTAGAGAAGCAGGGCAGCTTGACATGAAGGTGGTCAGAACTACAAGCAGCCAGTGACCCACCAACTTTTGCTTGCAAAGGTTTGGATTCAGTAGTATCATGAGAATGCACAACTTGACGTTGCTTTATCCTTTCTCCCATTTCCCACAGTGTTCAACCAGGGTTTGTTGCCAGGTGTCTGAGAACCTTTTCAAATTGCATTATATACTGAGCATGCACATTTCTCTGATGAGCAAGTTTAAAGCTTTGATCACCTCTTTTTAATAGGTTTCTAAACCCCAAAACAAAATCAACCACAGAAAATAAAAAACACGGCCCTAAACCAATAAACCCTGGAACAGTGTTTTCCACCCCTAGCAAATCATCAGTTATCTCATCACCATTTTAAAATCTAGATAATCTTGGCATCTACCCTAGACTTAGGAAAATGATCACATGTTTGAATTTCATGGCAACATCTTATTGCTGTGTTGAATAAAAAAGTTGCCATATTCTGGATTTCTGTTATGACTGGTAACAATTTCCAAAACAGCCCATTCCACACTTCTCACTTTGAGCAGCACTGCTCTGGGTGGCTCTCATGACCTGCCAGGGTTGGGAACTACTTGTCTTTTAGAAGGGAAATGCAGTCTCATGCCCTCCCTCTAGACCAGACTCACATAGTTTTGCAAACAGCTTTAAAGGAGTTAATGGATTCCAGAAGCAATATGTGGACTCAAGTTCACTGATAGGAGCTTGCTACACAATAGTCTTTTGTTGTTGTTGTTGAAATATCATGTGTTTAAGAAAGGGCACAAATTATAAGCCTTAGAGCCTGATGAGTTACTTCTCCAGAATCTTTTGATTTCAGGTTCCATGGTACAGTATAATACAGATAAATTGTATGACAAAGATAGGAAAGTTAGGTTATATGCAGTTGCAAGGTTGAGTTGACCTGTGCTTCAGTCAGAGTTACTTAGTGAAAGAAGCAAGAGTAGACTACCCAAATGGCACTGAATGTTTTAACACTTTGGGGAGAGGGCAGAGAGAGAAGTACAACTCTGAATTCCACCAAAGGACAGCTTTGAGTTCTGAAGACAACTGATTGCAGATGGCATGACTATGATGATTTCTTGCCACCTATGAGGATCATGGTATTACTTCCCCCTTAAAAAAACAGTCTGACTCAGGACCATACTAGATAGATTCATGTGAGCATCTGTAAAGAGCTCAGTACAGTTCGTGACAATAAATACGCTTGCTAAAAAGTAAGGTTGTGATGGGACCAGGAGACAGCCTTAGGGACATTCATGTTGAGCAGAGAAGGTAAAGAGATGCATCTAAGGAGAAACAAAACTAAGAAATCTCTTGCTTGAAACTGACTGCCTAGGCTCAGAGGTCCTCAGAGAGGGTGGTTTATCAGATATTGTTATATTCTAGTCAGGAGACAGCAAAGCTGTGGTAGAATCTGGTATAAGGAACTAAGGGCTGCGTGCTACAGAAGTCCAAACATATTGCCATAGAGTTCCAAGAAGCAGAAAGTCTGGGGAGCATTTACAGAGGGGAGGGGCTGGCTGAGTGAGAAAAGTCTGGGAATTGGGGAAAATAGGAGCAAATTAGGGAGCATTCCCAGAGGGATGTTGTTTTGAACAGTATGAGGATAGGGGAACAGGTAGGGGATGATGACTAGTTCGGTGTTCATTTATCCATCTCTACCTTTAGTTAGGGCTGGGATTTAGCTCAGTTGGTAGAGCGCTGTGCTGCAGTCTCTGAGGTCCAATTCCCAGCACCACAAAAATGGGGGAAGGGCCTGGCAATCCACTGCCAAGGCAATCCCGAAACAGTCAGCCAATGAAAACCCTATGAGGGTCGCTGTGAGTCGGTTACCGAACAACAACACATTAAGTTAAGTGGTTCCATCTAATGGAAAGGATTTAGCTCAGTTGGTAGAGTGCTTGCTCTGTGCACTCTGAGGCCCTGGGTTTGATCCCTAGCTCCACAGAAACAGAAGAAGAACCTTGCAGGCCATTCCTGAAACAATCAGCCATTAAAAACCCTGTGAATAGCCGAGCACAGTGTTAGGGAGTGTTTCCTTCTGTTGTACGTAGGATCGCTGTGAGTCAGTCCTGACTCTATGGCACCTAACAACAGCAGCAACAATCTCATGGAAAGGATGTGAAGTATGGAGTAATTGAGCATGGCTAGTGTGAAGGTTGTGCAGAGGAGAACAGTGAGATATATTGCCAGTTTGCAGGTGTCCTTCAGATTAAGGAATTTGGTGTGTGTTTGAGAACGGCTAAGCATTGACTATGGTTTATAAAGAATGAACAAGGGAAAGAGGGTGTGGAAGCTTGGAGTTGAGCCAAACTGGAGATGGGCAGTTTGGGTGAGGCAAAGTGGCTTAAAATGTATCAAGAGGAGAAGGTTTTCCTGGCAAATCTATGGGCTTGATTTTGAACTTGAGTATGTGATTACTAGGTAGTCTGTCTTAAGAGTATACAACTTGTTTTTGTTGCTCAAGTGAAGTTGAGCTTCCATCAGCTGTAGTGGGTCTTTAGGATCCAGAACCTGAAGGAGCTCTACAGGTAGAACCTCAGTCTGCCAGGACATGTATGTGTCCCCTCTCCTGACTGTGTGGCCAGGCTTTTTTTTTCTCACATCAGATCGTGGACATACATGTTCCAGACTACTCACCAGATGCTTGCTACTACCCTGCAGTGAGGTGCTGCTGCACTCCACTGTGACTCGTCAGAGCTCTTGGGGTATTTCTGTTGCCCATCCTCCTTTGCTGCAGAGCCACCTGCTGTGAGGTTATCCCTGGGTCCCCTGATTGTAACCCAAGGCACAACTAAAAAGTGTCGAAAGGAAACCAGATAATCAGTAAGTTTCAAATTTTGATTAGATATCTTCTGCCCAGTAGGACTGTGCTTGGAAGTTACTGTCAGAAAGTCAGGCACTTCTTATGTTGAACTTAGATGTGATAGTCATTGAGTGATTCCTTGGACTAATGATGATTGCAGATGAAGATTAAATCATTTTATTAGCAATCTTCTTTGCTTTAAGGGTAGTATCTACTTGAACTAAACTCTCAGAATTTCCACTTAATGAACAGTAGTTGGTTTTATTGAGGTTTTGCTTGCAGCAGTAGAGTGCTTCCAAAAGCATGTGTGAGGCTGTGGGTTTAACCACCCAATACCACAAAAAATAAACAAAAAAACATAAATTGCAGAACAAACACTTAATGCTTGTAGGGTGGGCTTCTGCAATATGCAGGAGCTATTTGTATAATTGTTGGTTGTGATTTATCTTAGATTCTGAAGGCCTTCTCAAAAACAAGGAAAAGAACCAGAAGCTTTACAGTCGAGCTCAACGGCACCAAGAGAAAAAGGAGAAGATTCAGAGGCATAATCGCAAACTTGGTGACCTGGTTGAAAAAAAAACCATTGACTTAAGAAGTCATTATGAGCGTCTGGCAAATCTTCGACGATCCCATATATTAGAGCTCACCTCTGTCATTTTTCCAATTGATGAAGTCAAGACTGCTGTGAGGTACAGTAAGCAAGGATTTTGACTCTATGAATAGGTCAAGTTCCACTGTTTTTCAAGTGTGTCTGCCCCTCATTTATTGGGTCTCCTTGGGTTATTGGTTTTCCTGGCAATGGAACTTAATTTTTATCTACTTCAGCAAACATACCCTGCATGAAGTTGGGGAGGCAGCCAGAGTGAGGGGAGGGGCCATATGTGTACTGCCACAGACCTGCTAGGTGACAGGCTGATTCACACTTGTGGTTAAGAACCATCTTCTGGGTCATGTTGTCAGTCCCAGCCTGGCCATTTATTGTGTGCCGTGGGGCACGTTCTTTTTTGAAACAGTGTCTTGCTGTATAGCCCAGGCTGGTGTTGAACTTCATGATCCTCCTGCTTTAGCCTCCTGAGTGCTGAGATTACAAGGCATGTACCACTACACTCAGCCTATGAGACACATTCTTGAACCTCCAGATTTTATGTCCTTAACTGTTAAATGGGGATTGAAAAATGCCTACATTGAGCAAGGCATGGTGGTGCATGCCTGTAATCTCAGCCCTGGGGAGACTGAGGCAGGAGGATCAACATGAGTTCGAAGCCAGTTCTACACAGACTCTGACTCAAAAATCAGAAAAGAAAAAGGAAAATGCCTATTTTACAGAGAAATCAGGAGCTGATGTGTAGGAAAACATCTAGTGCTGAAGTCGCTTAGATGTGGGAGGAGGTGGCACCAGCTATCCAGTAACTGGTATTTATTGAATTAACTGCTGAATTCTGTGATCTTAGTCTTAGACACTAGTACATAGGGACCCTCAAGAGTGTGGAATGGACAAGACAGTGGTTCCCTGTCTAGTTCTTTATCACAGTCACCTGAGGGCTTTTGAAAAATAGAGGTTCCAGAGAATGCACCTCCACCCTCCCAGTGCACCTCATGATACCTATGTAGATACCGCTGATGATCAGCAGGTTTGGAAATGATGACCAAAGGCTTTTGTGTGCTCTCACTAACTCTTCCTGGCTTTTCCAGTTGAGAATGTTCCCTCTCTCCTGGCTCTTTCACTCTCTGGCACCTTCTCCTGGAATCTGGTAGTCATGAGACAGCTGCTGGTCTTACGACTCTTCTTTCTTGCCTCTACCTCAGTCCGGTCTTTAGTTGTCAGAATTGGCTTCCTGAAAACCTAAAGTAATTTTTCATTAGTTAAGAGTTGGCAAATAAGAAAATTAAAAAGCAAAAGTAAACAAATAGAAAAATAAAAAGGCAGATTTAAAATAGAGCAGAATAGAAGGTCTAGAAACAAACTGTTGAGGGGAGATTTTGGAGCAGTGTGGAAAGTTAGATTATCTGAAAACCAATGTAAAGGTAGCTGGCCAGGCCTTTTGAGAGAGAGAAGCTGATGAAACAGTAGACTTATGTCAGATTAAGTTCCAATGTGTCAGCGATATCAATGTTAATACACGCTACATAAGTAGACAAAGTCTGTTCCATATTTTATACTAGCAACTGAATATCATGCATGATCCTGGACTGGATCCTAGACCCAATAAAGTATATTCATAGGACAGTTGGAGCTACATAGTTGAGTAAGGCCTGTAGGTGACCTTATTGTAGCAGTGTTAGTTACCTGATTTTGATCATTACATTTTCCTGGCCTGACAATTTGGGGAAGTTGGGTAAAGTACTTACAGGAAAACTTATAAAATTTTGCACCTTTCCATAAGGCTGAAATTTTTTCAAAAAGAAAACACGTATGCATATAGTCATGTGCCATGTGATGACTCTTTGGGCAACATAGGCCACATGCATAGCAGTGGTCCCCCGAGATTTTATGACCTAGTGATGACAGAGCTGTCTTAGTTTGTATAATAAGTTCACTCTTTGAGGTTTGCACAGTGATGAACTTGCCTAACATTGCAGTTCTCAGAACACACCCGCTTCATTATGCATCACATCCCTGTGCATATGTATATATGGTGTGATGAAAGGGAAAACGTGGAAAAACTTTCTCTTGTGTCCTTGCTGGTTTATAATCTTTTTCTTACTGTGTACTATTGTGCATATACCTACCATTCATCTCTTTTAAAGCTGGTCTTTTTGAAGTTATCCCAATGGTAAAGATTTTTGTTCATTTGCATTTCTTTGGACTTCTCGAATAGAAGAAAGAGGTAAAAGTTCTGCTTAGCATTGGCCAAAGTACCTCAGCCCTCAGTCTTATCTGTGATAAATAGTAGGAATTACATTGTGGTAGCATGCTGTGGCAGAAGGAAAAATGATTTAGAACCATTGGCCATAGAACAGAATGTGAGCTCAGAAGGCCCTTCTCAGGCTGCCTGCTTGCTGTGCCTTTTCAGCACCATGCCCTGGGATCTTACACACCAATCACTCCAAACATTTCTGTCCCCATGCATACTATGCTTTCCCCTTAGTGCACTGGGACCTGGTGTGAATATCTTGGGGGATTTTTGTTCCTCTCTTTTGGCCAGGAGCTCTTAAAATGGGGTCCATGGACTGCTGCAGGCTTCTGAGACCCTTTCATGGGGTCTGTATAGTCACAACTATGATTTTTTTTATTTTTGTTTTTAAATTTTTATTTATTTATTTATTTATTTTTCTCAGTACTGGGGGTTGAAGCCAGGGCCTAGCACTTGCATGCTCTGCAAGTGCTGGACCACTGAGCTGCACCTTCAGCCCATCTTTTTACTTTTTGAGACAGGGTCTTGCTAAGTTATACAGACTGTCTCTGGTCTCAAACTTGCCTCCTGCCTCCGATTCCCAAGCCGCTGGGATTACAGGCGTGCACCACTGTGCCTAGCTACAACTGTCTTTATAATACCAGCACCTGTTCCTTTTTTACAGTGTTGCCGTTTGCACTGGTGGTTGAAAGTTGGTCATTAAAACCTCTAGCTTCTTGACACATTATTTTTTAGGCAAGAACCAAACTATTATAGTAGTCATTATAATCTGCTCTACACTTGAAGGGGCTGGGATTTAGCTCAGTTGGTACAGCGCTGCGCTGCAGTCTCTGAGGTCCCGAGTTCAAGTCCCAGCACCACAAAAATGGGAGAAGGGCCTGGCAATCCACTCCCAAGGCAATCCTGAAACAGTCAGCCATTAGGTGCGACTCAACGGCACCTAACAACAACAACATACACTTGGAGTTTTTTTGTTTTGTTTTGTTTTGTTTTTAAAGCCAGTTTTACTTAATGTCCTCGATGAAGAAGTAAAAACTATTCATCTTATCAAATCTTAAGCCTTGAGCACACTTCTTCTAACGTTCTGTAGGATGAAATGGTAATTGTTTGTAAAGCCCTCCTGCCACACACTAAAACACCGTGGCTGGCTCAAAGAGAAGCACTTGAGTGAATGAGCTGCAAGCTGAACTAGCTGTTTTGCTCATGGGTCACTGTTTTTACTTGAAAGAACAACTAAAAGTCTTGGCTATTAAAGAGATTTTCAAAATGTAAAATGATGTCACTCTACTAAACGTTTCAAAAAAGATTTTTTTTTCATAGAAATATGCTACATTAACATGTAATAGTTTTATTGTTACTTTTAATGAATTAAAAATTTAAAGTTTTTTCAACTTAAATTTCTAATACAGTAAATAATAATAGTCTAAGTCATATAATCAAAATATATTGTAGACCCTAAAATTTTTAAGCATGTAAAGGAATATTGAAGCCGTGTAATCTGAATGCCTAGTACTTTAGGCCCTGGTGCTGTCTTCCTCACACTTAAGTGAAGTGAATTTCCATGCTACAGTTGGTTTGATCTTCGTCTCTGATAGTAATTACTTGTCTCTATCTTTCCATTAAATTCCTGCTTCATGTGCAACTTCTCGATGTTCCCCCATGTCTGGCAAGTATATTGCCTGCCCTTAAGAATCCTGCCTCTTGAAATCCATGTCTCCTGATTTTTAGAGATCCTGCCGATGTGTCGTCAGAGAGTGACAGTGCCATGACCTCCAGCACTGTGAGCAAGCTTGCTGAAGCCAGGAGGACGACTTACCTCTCTGGACGATGGGTCTGTGATGATCACAATGGTGACACCAGCATTAGCATTACAGGGCCTTGGATTAGCCTCCCTAACAACGGAGACTACTCTGCCTATTACAACTGGGTGGAAGAGAAGAAAACAACGCAGGGGCCTGGTGAGAAGCCAAATATTCTTTGAAAACAGCGCGTGTGCGTGTGTACACATGTGTATTTTAATTGAGGTAAAACTTACATAACAAAGTTAACAATTTTAAAGTGAACAGTTTAGTACATTCACTCCCTATGTGTCTGTCAGCTTGTCATGTTGTGGAAGCTTGTGTGTTGTGTGATGCTGAAAGCTGTACCACCCATGTCTCAGATACCAGCAGAGCCACCCATGGTGGACAGGTTTCAGCTGAGATTCCAGACTAAGACAGACTAAGAAGAAGGATGTGGTAGCCCTACTCCTGAAATAATTAGCCATCTAAAACCCTATGAATAGCAGAGAAGCACTATTAAGTATAGTGCTGGAAATGAGGGCTCCAAGTTGGAAGGCATTCAAGAGATGACTAGGGAAGAATTGCCTCCTCAAAGAAGAGTTGACTTTAATGATGGGAATGGAGTAAAGCCCCTGGGACCTCATACTGTTGATGTGACATGACTCAAAATGGGAAGAAACACAGTGGCCGCCACAATAGGCTCAAACATAACAAAAGATCTTGTGCAAAGCAGTGTTGGGTAGTGTTTTGTTCTGTTGTATATAGGGTTGCTATGAGAGTACCCAGTGACAACAGCAACAACATTGCATTCACAGCCTGTGCCCCCATCACCTGTGTAGTTCTCAAACATTGTCTTCACCCCAGATAGAGACTCTGTGTCATGAAGGTGCCACCTTCTCCATTCCTTATTTCTCCCCTGAGCTCTTGTACCACTAATCTACTTTCTGTTTATAATTTGTGTCTGGCTTCTTTCACTTGACTTTCTTTTACAAGGTTCACATTATGGTATGTATCATTATTCTGTTGCTTTTTATAGCTGAATAATACATCTACTCATCACTTGGTGGACTGAATGTGTTTTTAGATATTTCACCTTTGGGAGTTAATATTGATCAATTTACATGAAATACCTCATTATCTAAAGAAGTGTATGTAGCCTGTTGAGTTCCATTTTTTAATTACTACTTTGTGTTTTGTGTGTTCTGTCAGTTCAAAATGGAAATTGAAATACCCTAATAGAAAAACCCTTTAAAATTCCTGCAGTTTCTCTTTGGTGGAGAAGGATTGTTTATTCAGTCGTTCAGCACCTATTGAATGAACGCATGCTTTGTGTCATGCACAGTGTTGGCACTGGTGATGACCAGGGTAGGTGGATGGCCTTTACCCTTCTCTAGGGAAACTGGCAGGAAACAAGTGAATGGTTAGAAACACCTGCCCTGAGTCAGTGCTGTGGAAGGAGCCTGAGGGCATTACAGGGTGAGGCAAGGACAGCTTTTCCTCTGGATAGTCAGGGAGGACCTCTCTGAGGAGGCACCATTAAATTTGGGCTCTCTGTGTGTGTGTGTGTGTGTGTGTGTGTGTGTCTTTTTCCATGATGCTGGCAATTGAATGCAGGGTCTTGTGCATGGTGGCCTCACACTCTACCACTGAGCCACCCCAAACAGAAACCCTAGCTCTTGATTTTTTGAGACAGTATCTCCCTGTGTTTCCCAGGTTGGTCTCAAATTCAAGATCATCCTGCCCTAGCCTCCCGAGTACTGGGATTAGAGGCATTGTTTTGATGATACATGATCAAGCCTAAGCCAGTTAGACTTTAATTCCATTTATGCCTGGCCTCTATAGGCTCATTTGCTTATTTACATTCCATTCAGGAGAAAAAAAAATAGACCATTTATGTCTGACCATGGAGTACAGAATAAAACCCATCAGTAATGTAATGATACAATTACAAAGCCTGAAATCTCAGTTCATTAATGTTTTTGCTGACATTAGAGGTGTTTTGTGCCTGATTGTTGTTTTCATTCTTTAGACATGGAGCATAATAACCCAGCCTACACCATCAGTGCTGCATTGTGCTATGCCACTCAGCTGGTCAACATTTTATCTCATATACTTGATGTCAATCTTCCCAAAAAGCTGTGCAACAGGCAAGTAATTGAAGGTGGCAGTGTCATCTGTGTCATTGATTTCTCAGGTTTCCATTGTATTCTTATTTATTCCGATTAAATGGAAAACACTTAATGGAAGACATTAAATGGAATGAATTTTAGTATTATCAAGCCAGAGAAGGTGTAAAAGAAATGTTAAGATTATTATCTTACAATGGTGCATGAAATCTGAAAAGAACAGAGAATCCATCCCCTTGAAAAAATTAAAGAAAAAGTTAGAATACTCAGAGAGTATGCCTCAAATCCTTTTTTGTATAAAAAGAGTAAATTATAACAGTTGGAGTTTTGGGGGCTTTTTCTTTTTCTTTTTTTAAAATAAAATCCTCATGTTTAAAAATTTAAAAATATTTAAAGATACAATGTTCCTAGTTCTGATTAAGACCTTCCTTTTACCCTCCAATTATCCTTGCATTTCAAGAAAACATAAGTTTATCCCATAAATGCAGTGAAACCATGCCATACTAAAATGTTTTGCACTTTTTAAGTTTGGTGGTTTTTTTGTGTTGTTTTGTTTTGTTTTGCTTTTTGAGACAGGATCTTCCTACGCAGTCCAAACTGGCCTCGAACTCATGGCCATCCTGCCTCAACCTGTTGGATGCGGGGATTATAAGCTTACACCACAATGCCTGGCTGCATTTTAAGCCTTTATTTGTCTAACAAATAATTATTGAACTCCTACTATTTGCCAGACACTGCTCCTGGCATTTGTGATACATTAGTGACAAAAACATAATCCTTACCATTTTGGAGCTTACATTTGAATGGAAGGCAGAAATAATAAACAGTGCGGCAGGTAGTGATACATGGTATGCGCTGAGACAAGGTGAGTGAGAGAGGGAGGGAATATGACCCCAAGAAAGGGTGTGTGTTTGAGAGGACCTGAGTGAGGAGGGAGCAAGTGCTGGCCGGGGCCCAGAGGAAAGAGAGTGAAGGCAGAGAGATGGGCAGGTGCAAAGCCCTGGGAGGTGTGAGTGCCAAGAAGAGCAGTGGAGAGAAGAGCAGTGCAGGAGGAGGGCAGAGGATATAGGAATGTGGGTGTGTGGCAACTCAAAGGGCCACTGCAAGCTTCCAGTTGATCTTCTGTACAAAGCCAGCAGTTCCCAGGTTTTCCTTTCTGTACATGTACCAGGATCTTACCAGTTTCTACTGATGTGTCAAGGATACTCTTATGCATTGGTCATTTTCCTAGCATGTAAGTGTTTGTGTAGAGTAAATTCTTAAGGGGGAATTGCTTGGTCAGAGGATGTGTGCATTTATAAGTTTCACAGGAGCAGTGAAATTGCTGTCTGTGAGGGCAGGAGTTTACTCTTGGAGTTTCTGTTAAGGGCAGCTTTACTTTAGGCAGAGACACAGGGTGTGTTTTATACTGAACTGTAGTGTAATACATACTCTTCAAAATGAACGTGTTTTTAACACAGAATTTCCTCAACAAACTTTTTTTTTTTTTTTTTTTTTAAGACATGGTCTCACTGTGTTGCCTAGGCTGGCCTCAAAGTCTCACTGATCCTCCTTCCTCTGCCTCCTGAATGCTGGGATTACAGGTGTGTACCACCACACCCAACAAAATCAAATTTTTCAAATCATGTGTTTGTTTTACAGTGAATTTTGTGGAGAAAATCTCAGCAAACAGAAATTTACTCGAGCAGTGAAGAAACTGAATACAAATATTCTTTACCTTTGTTTTTCTCAGGTATGGAAAATGTGATGTGAACTAATTTAACTTGTTATATATTCTAAAGTATTAACCAACTATTTCCTTTTTCTAGCATGTAAATTTAGATCAATTACAACCACTGCATACCCTCAGGAATCTAATGTATCTGGTCAGTTCAAGCTCTGAACACCTGGGCAGGTAAGATGGGTGTGTGATGCTTTCTCCAAGTGTTGTTTTTGTGGCTGCTTTTGAGTAGAGTTGTTTATGTGCTGGCAGAGTACCTACTGTCTCTGTCCAAGACTCACCATAAAGGACAAAAATTGTGTCTCTTTGTGCTGAAAAACAATGGTTAACCATGTTTGAACTTCCACAGTCCTTCCATAATCAGTCCTGAGAGAAAATTGTTGTTTGGTGCCGAGTCGGGTCTGACTCATAGTAACCCTACATACAACAGACGAAACACTCCCTGACACTGTGCCATGCCCAGCACTACTGTCAGTGCTTCTCTGCTATTCATAGGGTTTTCAGAGGTGAATTATTTTGGGAGTGTGTTGCTTGATCCTTCTCCTTAGCCTGCAGCACCTGGTATTCCCAGGCAGTATTCCATCCAAGGACTAACCAGACAAACCCTGCTTAGCTTCTGAGATCTAGCGGGATCATATGCCATGGTGCTATAGTTGCAGATGAGAGAAAATCAGTATCAAACATATTCAAGACCTAAAATGCAGTAGAAGAACCCAGATGTTCCTAGAGCTGGGCCACCATGTACTTTCTCTGAAGCCCAAAGGTCTTTGAGTCTGCCTCTGTTTCTTTTTTAGCTGCCCTAGTGTCTTCCCCGTCCTTGGGCATTTTCTTTGGTGCCTGCACATTCCTTGCCCATCAGCAGTTCTTCATGAGTTTCTTTCCATCACTAAGTTAATCTGGTTACCATTTGTTAGAGATATATGGTTTTTGGAATCCATTGGCTTAAATGCAGAAGTCAGTAACAAGAAAGACCAACCCTGTTTGTGGTCTGCTCGGTGGATCTTTTAAGTCTCTGAGTCTGTAAAATCATGAAATAGATGAGACTCATCTTTGATACTATCAAACTGGCCCTTCTTACTCTTTTGCCCTAGCTCTTAGCAGCACATTTTGGTGAAAGTAGAATATGGCTAATTAATGTATATACACTTTTGAAAGAGAATTCAAAGGAAGATAGTTTGTGTTAGACGATTTTGCGCAAGGGTAGGCTAACATAAGTGTTCTGAGTATGTTTAAAGTACACTAGGCTAAACTGTGATGTTTGGTAGCTTGTTGTTATTAGGTGCCATCAAGTTTGTGTCTGACTCATAGCAACCCTACATACAACAGGCAAAACAGTATTGTTAGTGCTTTTCTGCTATTCATAGGGTTTTCAACGGCTGATTGTTTTTTGGGAATGGGTTGCCAGGTCCTTCTCCCAAGCCTACAGCACATGGTGTTCCCAGGCAGGCTCCTATCCAAGTACTAACCAGGCCTGACCTTGCTTAACTCTCGAGATCTGACAGGATTAGACACCATAGTATGGTGACTGCAGGCTTTGGAAGCTTGTTGTTGTTGTTGTTAGGTGCCATCTAGTCATGTCTGACTCATAGTGACCCTTAAAGGGTTTTCAATGGCTGGTTGTTTTGGGATTGCCACGGGAGTGGATTGCCACGTCCTTCTCCCATGTTTGTGGTGTTGGGAATCAAACTTGGGACCTCAGACACTGCAAAGCAGCACTCTACCAACTGAGCTAAATCACAGCCTGCGATAGCTTAGGTATATTAAATGCCTTTTCAAAATAGGGGTAGTGATGCATCCTTGTAATCCCAGCTACTAAGAAGGCTGAGTCAGGAGAATCCAGAGTTCTAGGCTGGAATTCTTAGACATAAGACCTTGTCTCCTACCCCAAAAAAGAAAAAATTTAAAGGGGTAGGGCTGTGGCTTAGTGGTAGAGCACTTGCCCAGCATATACAGGGGCCTGGGTTCAGTCCGTAGTATTTCCCCCCACATCCCCATCCCCCAAAAAAGGGAAAAAAATGCATTTTGGCTAATAATATTTTCAATGTATGGGCTTACTTGGATAACTCTACATAAGTTGAAGAGCATCTGTATAAAGAAACTTAGGGAACTTTTTATTCAGCATGTATTTCTTAAATGCCTGCATGACCCTGTACAAAGAGTGGGACTGATTAAAAGGTTATAGGCAGTGGCATCCCTCATGATTTTCTAGGCTGAAAGGCTCAAAGCTGCAGAAATGTCACTTCTCCAAAGGAAGACTCACAGGATTTCAACAGATACTTCATGGAACTTTGACAACCTGATCTCAAAACTCAGCTAAAAGCATAGTCTGCAAGGAAATTTTTTGGGGAAAAAAAAAAAAAAAAAGGAATGATCTCGGCGTCTTTCAAGACATAGTATAAAGTTAATTTAAAACAAGGTGCTAAGCCTGGTGCCATGGTACACCCCTGTAATCATAGCAACTCAGGAGGCTGAGCTAGGAAGATCTCAAGTTTGAGGCTGGAGGTAGCCTGAACAACTTACTGAGACCCTGTCCCAAAATAAAAACTAAGAAAGGGGTTAGGGGTGCAGCTCAGTGGTTGAATACTTGCCTACATTCAACTCCCACTACTAAAAATTAAAATAAGGAAAGAACGAAGGAAGGGAGGGTGGTGGGAAAGAAGGAAGGAAAGAAGGGAGGTTGGGTGTGTTATTTAATGTGCAGATAGGTTGACTAATTAGAAGAGAGGTAGATTAATTAGAAGAGAATAAAAAGTCCTGAAAGAGGCTGGGCGCCGTTGCACAACCTGTAATCCCACCCACTCAGGAGGCTGAGGCAGAAGGATTACAAGTTCGAGGCCAGAGGCAGCCTGTGAAACTTAGCCAGACTTTGTCTCAAAATGAAAAATAAAAAAGGGACTGGGGTTGTAGCTCAGTGGTGGAGGGCCCTCATTCAATTCCCTATTACTGGGGTAAAAAAAAAAAGGTCCTGAAAGAGATCCTTGTATGTGTGAGATTGTATGATAGTGGTGGCATACTGAATCAGATAATCATAGCTCAGCAATGTTGGGCCAGTTGATATTCAAGTGGGGAAAAAGTTGGATTCATAACACATTCCATGTATGAAAATAAATTTCAAATGATAAACATCTGAAAAAAAATTACAGAATAAGAGAAAGAACAGTGTTCTATAATCATGGCGTGGGGAGTAGATTCCCAAGCAAGCTACAAAACCCAAAAAACATTAAGGAAAGGAGTTACACATTTTGCTTTGTAATGATTAATTATCTCTAGTAAAAGATACCATGTCACAAGGAATAAATAGGTTTTGCAATCTATGTAAAGAAAAAAAATTTAAATCTAGACTACTTAAATCATCCAGATTTCAGATCAATAAAGATAAACACCTTAATAAAACAATAGCCAAAGAATTCAAAGGTTCACACAAAAGAGACAAATGACATCAGTATTCAAGTGAAACAGATTTTCATCCTCAATCAAGAATATAGAAATGTATTTCAAAACAGGTTTCCATTTTTCCAAGATCAGTTTGAGAAGAATGGGAAGGATTGATGATAGCCAGCATGGTGATGGTTGAGAGGAATAGGCACATTCTCACTGGAGGAGAGTGTCTTTGGAGGGTCTGAAGTGTCCCCAGGGTTTCCCCTTCTTCGATCAGCATTCCCATTTAGTGTTCATCCTCTAGAAGCGGGCGTAGCTGGGCTGTCCATTGCATCTGCACTTATGGTCTGCGAAGCACAGGCCAGGAAGCTGCAAAAGTCCCTTTTTCTCATCTGCCTCAGTCAGAATCAAGGCCTAGGAAAGACTGAATGGAACCTGGGTGGGACTTCCTGTTTCCATTCACATTAGTAGAAGTGCAGAGCCCATTCTGATTCCAAGATAAACTCTTTTTAAAAATAAATTCAAACTTATGGAAGAATTGCAAAAAGTAAAAATCGTACAAAGGCCCATTTACCCTTGCCTAGACTCACTTATTGTTAGTATTTTAACCATTTGCTTATCATTAGTACCATCTCTCTTGTCTCTTCCACATCTCCTATAAATGCACATGAGCACACACACACACATAACACACATGGATTTTTTCTTTTAATTGTATGAGGATCTTATATATATCATGGCTCTTGATCCCTAAATACATTGGTGTTTATTCCATAAAAATATGGGTATTTTCTTACTTAACCATAGTACAGTTACCAACCTCATCAAATGGAATATTGATACAGTACTTTTATCTGCTGCTCATATTCACATTTGTTAGTGGACCTGCTCATGTCGTATATAACCGTTTTCCCTCTTTAGTACAGGATCCAATCCAGAGTCAGGTGTTATAACATGTCTCTTCAGCCTCCTGTCCATCTGGAGCATTTCCACAGCCTGCTTTGTCTTTTACATTTTTTAAAGCACAGAGCTGTGCTGGGCATGGTAGCATATGCCTGCTATCCCAGCACTCAGGAGGCTGAAGCAGGAGGATCGACATGAGTTAAAGGCCAGCCTGGGCTATATAGTGATTACTGGGCCAGCTTAGGTTAAACAGCGAGACCCTGTCTCACAAAAACGGGGAGTGGAGGAAGCACAGAACCCTGCCCTTCTTTTGATAGAATCCTTCATTTGGTTTTGTTTTTTTGTGGGAGGGATTTTTTTTTTTTTTCTAGTTTTTGAGAAAGGGTTTCGCCACAAAACTACCTGCCCTGGAGCTCACAATCCTACCTCTGCCTCCTGAGTGCTGGAATTCCAGGGGTGCTCTACCATGCCCAGCTTTATGTGGGGGATTTCCGATGTTCCCTTGCAGTTAGATTCAAGCTGTGCACTCAGCTGGGAATATACCTGGGGGTATGTCCTTCAGGACAGCACATGTGAAGGCACAATGTCCATTCGCTCTTCACTGGGGATCTTAACTGGATCCCCAACCAGGATGCTTTCCATTTCCCCACTGTGTAGTCCTGTTTCTTTCCTTGCAGCTTATTAAGCAGCCCATGGACACTTCCAACAATGCAGCAGCAGTTTCATCAGAATTGTCCTCTGGATTTAGAGCTTGTTGATGGTTCTTATCTGAGCCAAGCTTTGCCATGATGATGCCTGCATTAATACATCATTATTTTCAAAGAAGATGTTTTGGAAAAGAGCCTTTTACAAAGCCAGAAAGTTCATATTATTGCCTAAGTTGATATGAGAAAATGAGTACTCTGGCCTCAGGGTCTTGTAAAAACATACCAATTATGCAACTAAACTAAAAATTAGAGAAATGATTTTATAATCTTTATGTCCCAGGCCATTAAGGGAAAAAGAATTAGTTTATTTGCTAGTTAGCCATCTTGCTTGCTCAGGTGTGCCAGAAAGGAAATACATCTCTAACCAGGAAATGATGGGTGAGACACTTTGGATGGAGGGTGACCCAGGGGCTTGTGGACAGGGCTCTTCTTCTTCCTATGGCTTCTCAGAAGCACACAATACCCCTTAGAAACAATGTCATTCCCCACTGGCTGCCATAGGAACTCTGTTTTCACTTTAAGGACTTAGTTGAGCCCATATTCCATACTCTATGAGATTCCAAACAGACAACTGAAGTCCAGTGAGGCTTCCCAAGGGGAACTTGGTCTGAAGGAGGTTCTTCTTCCTTTTGTTACCCTTGCCTTCTCTTGGGAAGAGGTGAGGTAGGGACAGTGGCCATACCACCCTGGAGTAGATGAGGCAGCATCAAGTGGAAGAGAAAACAGGCCAGGGATCCAGAGCTGGTAGGAAGGAAGGAGGGAGAACAGGAGGAAAATGATGTGGGCCCAAAAGCAAGCTTGGGGGAGTCAGGAGCCTTCACCTGGCAGTTCGTGCCATGGCCCAAATAAAAAAAAAATTTAAAAAGCCAGCAGATTCAGTGAGCCTGGTGTCAGGGAGGGAGCTGAGTTATGTGAATTGACAGCATTTTTTAGTAGGCAGATGCCTTTCTGAGAAAAGCAGGGCTCCAAAATGAGGCAGATAGGAGGTGATGGCGAGGGCCAGGCCCCTAGCTAGGTGACACACACTGCTATCGAGCAACCCTTAGTGAGCCTAATTTGAGAGAGGAGGGGGAGTCTCAGCTGGCTTAGTTCTGAGACTGGCTCAGGCCTCTGAGATGATGATTCTGAGGAGTGATTAGTGACCCTCAGCCTGAGCTATGGCTGGACAGGAGCATATTTGGGAGTAGAGCCAGGAGGAGAGGAATCCGAAAAGATGGCTTTGAAGTAGACCTCTTTGCCAAGGGAAAGAAAATGGGAGGGGAGACAAGAAACCAAGCACGAGCAGAACCTTAAGGAGACAGGGAAGGGATCCATAGAGCACATGTGCAGGCTACAGTGCCTGTTGCCTTGTTGGGCAGAGTTTCAGGGGGAGAAGCCACTTCCAGTTTGTACTCCCTTCACCCCATGCAAGACTGTGACTTTTGGGGCAGGTGAAGGCTAGAAGACTTGGGAGCCCCACCCTGAGGTGTTTTTGAAAATGTAAATTGCTCCCTGGAGACCAAGAAGAAAGCCCAGTGGGTGCATCATCCAGCTTAATTAATACTTGTACAGGCCTAAACACAGTGCCTGGAACATAAATGGAGTGCATTTACTGCTGTATTCTAGCTGGGAAGCAAAGTTGTCTTGGGAGAAAGTGAGCCAGAAGATGGTGACCTATGCATCTGGCGCACTGGAGCCCAGAACTGGCCTGTACCCTTCCAAAGCCTGCAAAGAATTTTGGACCATACCCTAAAATATGGCCTGATATTTCTCATTTCTGTCTGTTATTAACCTCTGTTATTTTCCTCAAAGTAGCTATCAGTGAAACCCTTAAATGAACTAAGGCCCTCTGTGCTTATCTTGGGGGCAACAGCAAGGAGATAGGGGCCACTGCAGGAACTTGGTTCCACCCTTTAGTGAGCTCCACGCAGTTCCCAGAGGGGCAGTGGATGGGGATGGCTGCCTGGATCTCCTGAAGCAGGAGCTGCCTGGCATTTGAAAGGGGACAAGGAAAAGAAGCAGAAACACCTCTGCAAGTCAGGTGTGGTGGCATACCCCTGTAACCACAGCTCTCAGGAGGCTGAGGCAGGAAGATCGTGAGTTCTAGGCCAATCTGGGCTTCTTAGCGAGACCCTGTCTCAAAACAAACAAAACAAAATGCACACAAAAACCTGTGTAGGGTGTGCTGGCACAGTCACAGAGTGGTGCTGAGGAGCGGGCACAGGATGAGGCCTGAGATAGGGCTCTTGGACTTGGCCAACAGGATGTCATTTGGGGCCTTTGGGAAATAAAAATAGCTTTCTCCTGAAATACAGTGCAGAAATAGGTACTACTACAGAAGAATGTATTCTAAATAGTTTTTATCTAGTTCTATGCAACAAATGTATCCTTGGAAAATTATGTGCCTGTATATTCAAATATGTAAGCAGGAGCCAGCCATGGTGGTGCACACCTATAATCCCAGTACTCAGGATGCAGAGGCAGGAAGATCAAAGTGAACTTGAGGCCAGCCTGGGCTACACAACAAGACCCTCTCTCAAAAAACAGCAATTATGTGCAGGAGCCTATTGAAACAATGTAGCATTGTTAACTTGCATACAATCATATCATTCATCCTTTTTGATTCTTAAGAGCTTATAAATCAGGGTCTGAGTGTTCAGCTCAGTGGTTGAACACCTGCCTACCATGCACAAGGCCCTGGCTTTAACACCCTGGTACAGGAAAAAAAAAAAAAAAGGAGGCGGAAGGAGGGAGGGAAGGAAAGAAAGGAAGAAGAAAAGAAAAGAAGGAAGGAAAAGAAAGAGAAAGAAAATTGCTGAAGCTGGGCTCAGTGGCATCCATCTATAACTCCAGAGACTTGGGAGACAGAGGGGAGGACCATAACCTTGAGGCCAGAGGCAGCCTCTGTAATTTAGTGAGAGCCTTATGCAAAAAATAAAATGGGGTGGAGGTGCAGCCCAGTGGTAGAGCACTTATGTGCAAAGGCCCTGGGTTCAACCCAGATATCCTGCAAAAAAGAATTATAATTTGGGGCTCCCATACGAAAGGCAGGGAACATCTGTACCATTTGCTTTGTATGCCACTTGCTACATGCTACACTAAATAGTATACTGTAGTATGCATCAAGTGGCCATTTTTGTCAGAATTGTCTCATTGAAATGTTATTTACTCTATGAATACTGCACCTATTTAAAACAGGAAGTCTTACCTGGACCACCAGCATGGATAGATTTTCTTTCCATACAAGGTCTTTACAAGTACAGTTCATAAGGCCAGGGGTGGTGGCTCGCACCTATAATCCCAGTGATTCAGGAGGCAGAGGCAGGAGGATCACAGGCTTGAGGCCAGAGTTAGCTTGTGTAATTTAACAAGACCCTGTCTTAAGATAAAAAAATAAATAGAAGATGGACTAGAGGCATCTCAGTGGTAGAGCACTTACAAAGTGTGTGTGAGGCCCTGGGTTTGACCCTCAAGTACTGCAGAAAAAAAATCAAACAGTAGGTAGAATTGAGGAAAAGTGCTATATGATTGTATTCCTGACGTAGATGACAGTTATTTGGGTAAAGGCGGCTCAGTTCTAGACCATCAACGAGAGCAATATGGACTCAGAACACAGGGTGTGGTGAGGGGCTCTGAGGCCCACAGTCCCCCTGGGCAGGTTCTTAGGGAATTCAGCATGTTCTCAGGTTGGGGGGGTCTGTGCTTGTCTTAAAGTGGCTCCTCACTGTCTGCACAGGTCGGGACCCTTTGAAGTGCGAGCAGACCTTGAGGAGTCCATGGAATTTGTAGACCCTGGAGTCGCTGGAGAATCAGATGAGAGTGGAGACGAGCGCATAAGTGATGAGGAAACTGACCTGGGCACAGACTGGGAGAACCTGCCAAGCCCCCGCTTTTGTGACATCCCTTCCCAGCCCGTGGAAGTCTCCCAGAGCCAGAGCACCCAGGCATCCCCACCCATCGCGAGCAGCAGCGCAGGCGGGATGATCTCCTCTGCCGCGGCGTCAGTGACCTCCTGGTTCAAAGCCTACACTGGACACCGCTAGTGAGCATGGACCAAAACATACCAAATTTGTATCACAGAAGCTTCCCCACTGCACTCTAGTATACCGTGTCTGTGTAGTGACATAGTGCCTGGGACAAAAAGTTCACACTGCTGTTTGTTGTTTTGAGCAGGTTAACAAGCATTTGTGCTTGCCAGGCAGCCTGTGATTGTGACCAACAGGCTTGGGATAATAGGACAGAGGGCACAAAGGTCCTTCTGCTGAGACTAGCCTTGGTGCAAGCAGGACGTGTGTGGGGCTGGTGTGTTGAGGAAGAAGTCCTTCTGGGCCCCACAGACCCTACAGTGTGTGGGTCCTTGTGACGCTGAGACTCTTCTTGACACTAAGTTCTGGAGGTTGGTTGAATCACAAGGAAGTGATTCTTGATGACTTGAAAGGCAAAAAGATGGTTTTTCTGCCCCCCCCCCCTTTTTTGATAGCCAGCAGCAATTTGAAATATTTGATTTTTCTGTAACTTGGCCATCTTTGGCTTGTAGATCAAAGGTTTTGGTCTTGTTTGGGAGGAGTGGTCTTCTGAGGGGAAGGCGTAGTTTAAAATTTGTTTCGCTTGTGCTGCTCGGTCATAGTTCACACATTCCTATGGTTCCCCCTGCCACTCCACCACACACAACCAAAGAAACTACGGTCTTTTTTTCTATAGGACCCACATCCATGAATAGAAGAAATCCTAGCTGCAATAATGTCTTAGAGATGTTTAAGTTATTTTCTTTTATTCTGAGGGTAATTAAGCTCATTCTTACCTAGGTTATTGAAATTCTGCCATCCAGACTATGCATTTTGAAGTAGAAATTGTTTTCTATGAGCAAATATATATCATTACAGTCATTCCCTTGTGAGAGCTAACTGCCTGCCTGAGCATAGGTTAAAGCCACTTAATTAAGTGGCCTCTGGTCATTCTCACAGTGTCCAGTTCCTTCCTGAAGGATTCAGTAGGAGGTATTTCTGGGGAGACTCTTCCTGCTTGTTTGTTTCCTGTAGGTCTCTGTTGCTCTGAAGACACTACCTTTGCCCAGAATGCACCGCATCTTTATAGCTGGTACTAGTCTTCTCTATCCTGGGGACAGTTCAGGTATCAGGAACTTTCCCTCACCAAGAGATCATTTTCAGGTCGTGTGTTTTGTCATTCTCTTAGTGACAATCTTACAGAAAATTATAATGAGAGGCATTATATTACAAATACATAGTTTTTTTATTTTTAATAACTGCAAAAAAATTCTATGTAACAACTACAAAAAGAAATCCCCTAAAGAATTCCTAACAGGCATTATTATCATATCTTTTTAGTGTGATTAGCATGATAGTACCTCAGATAAATCATTCAGAGGTTTGCCATGCCCTAGCTTCTTTTCTCATTGTAACTATTATAGTTGATATTTAGCCTCCAAATCCGAGGTGCTATTATATAGCATTTCCTGTTGGTATATTTGATGTTTGGTAGGGTTTTGAGGAGAGTTATAGAAGGGAGTGTTTTCCTATCCAGGAGTCTCAAGTTCCTTGGCTTTGCAAATGTTCTACACAGGGAGGAGACAGGCTTTTCTGGTGAGTGCTGATATTGCCAGGCTCTCAGTACTCAGGGTTGTGACTGTTGGACTTACATTTTACCATCTACTTCTGGAATTCAGAGTAGATATGGTAGAATGAACAAATACTAGGTGAACTTAGAAACCATGAGTGTGAGATGAACCTAAAGAACCCAGAGATCACAAACTCGTACCTGGAGTAATTCAGCAAAACGAGAAGGTGGAAAACTTAGGAATCGTGTATACTTTGTTGTTAATAACAATTTAGAGGCACTTTATGTCAGATTAAGTGATCAAACCTTTTAATGGTTTTGAACACCAACATACTGGCTTACACTGCTGAAATTTTTTGGGTTTCATTGTTTTGCACTGGATCCACCCTGTAAATATTCTTAAATATACATTTCAACCACTGTTTTTTCTACTTTTTGCTGCTCATTAAATTAAAATCTTTCATGTAGGTGCCAGAACCATATATAAACAGCTTTCTAAAAAGTGAAGCTGGTATTTTTTTTTAAAAACAAAAGCCATAGAACGTGGTCATGTTTTCCATTTTAAAATGATTTATTGAAACAAGGTAAAACTAATAAAAACCCACAGGCACCAAGTAGGCTGCTCTAAATGGTCTGACAAAAGACATTTTTATGTAATGGAATATAACTAAGAAAGTTTTGCACATGTATAACTTGAGGAACACAATATGGCACCACATGCAAGGATGCAGGTGTACTTTGGGATTGGACATCCAGTGTCCTGCTGTTAGAAGAACAACAGTGTCTGAGAATCTCCTCGCAGTATCAGGTTGCAGGAATTTCCCTTTGCTCTATGACTTCCAAAACAGTTGGAGTCATATGTATGTTTTTCTAAACTTATTGTATTATTGCAATAAATCTTTTAACAGTACTTTGCTAATATGTATGTCTTTTTCAAACTATTTCTACTGCTACATTCAATGACAAGAATGATAACTAACCCTGGAGTACTTCATATAAATTATACAGTAATTTTTTTTCTAGGTGAGGAAAAATGCCTATTAATACATTTTGAAAATTCTTGATCATAGCCAGGTGCTGTGGCACATGCCTGTAATGGCAGGAACTTGGGGCAGAGGCAGGAGGATCACAAATTCAAGGTCAGAGGAAGCCTGCACAACCAAGTGAGACCGACTCAAAATTAAAAAATGGGGCTGGGGCATGGTAGTATAGTATGAGGTTCATCCTCCCAGTCCTGCAAAATTAAAGTAAAACTTTTTAAAATTTTAGATCATGATAATAATGATTTGTCTTTGGCAAGACTGAGAAACAGGTTGCTTTACCAGTTACATACTTTAATCTGTAAAGGTGATGCATTTTTCTTTGGTAGCCACAGTATGATGAGTGTGACATGAAGTTTCTCACAACAGACTCCTGGAAAAGGAGTGAGCCTCACAGGTGCCCACACAGAACCTGCCCAGACTTTCTTCTGGACACGGCAGAAAAGAACATTACATGGGACGTCTCAAGCCCAGAGGAGAACCAAGTCACTTTCAGGAATCCCTTCTCTTCACCTTTTAACTGATGTCTCTCAGATGCTTCATCAGTAGCTTCCAGGTCATGTGCAGAGGGGATAGTGAGTGACCCTATGGAATAGCCAGGCCCTCTGGAGCCTTACTGAGGAGCTGTTGCCTATCACCCACCCTTTACCTTGCATGGAAATCTCCTTGAATAGGGCGTGGGGTTCAGTGTGCCTGCCCTTCCATCTTTCTGACTGACTGGTAAAAGCATGCTCTCATCTAGTGTGCAAAGGGAGATTTCCAGTCCCGAATTCCACCATGGTTGATTCAGGAATCAGATAGAAGCATATGGGAAAAATGAAGTTGTATTTAGGGAGGTTGTTTGAATGCTGCTTCAACAAAATGTACAAGGAGCCGGGCGCGGTGGCGCACGCCTGTAATCCCAGCGGCTCGGGGGGCGGAGGCAGGAGGATCGCAAGTTCGAGACCAGAGGCGGTCTGAGTAACTTAGCGAGACCCTGTCTCAAAAAAAAAAGTAAAAAATGGGCTAGGGGTGCAGCTCAGTGGTCCAGCACTTGCAGAGCATGCAGGCGCGAGGCCCTGGGTTCAACCCCCAGTACTGCCAAAAAAAAAAAAAAAAAAAATGTACAAGGAAATTTGGATGGAAGTGGGCTCTTGGGCAAGCCATCTGTACCTCACCTATGAAGTTCTTAATGAGGAAAACCACCATCATTCCTCCACTCCAAAGATATGGTGAGAAAATACCTTGTTAAAAGAGTTTAATCCAATTGGAGGCAGACTGATAAAAGTGAAACTTTAGGGTGTTTGTTGTTGTTGTTAAACCAGAAACCACCAGTAGGACAAACTTGAAAGACAATTCTAAAATATCAAGAACCACATCTGACATTTTTGTTGTGTCTTTGTAGGAAGGAATGTGGGATACTTAGGAGAATTCAATGGAGTCTTTGATGGCCCCCTTTAAAAAGTGAGAAATTGGCAAGAGATTTGAGGATGCTATGGGAGTGATGGGCTGGGATTTAGCTCAGTGGGTAGAGCCCTGCGCTGCAGTCTCTGAGACCCCGAGTTCAATTCCCAGCACCGCAAAAATGGGGGAAGGACCTGGCAATCCACTCCCAAGGCAATCCCGAAACAGCCGTTGAAAACCCTATGAAGGTTGCTATGAGTCGGATACCGACTCAATGGCACCTAACAACAACAACATGGGAGTGATTAGAATGGCTGAGAGAAATTGGGCAGAAAAGGATCCTGGGGCTGAGGCATCCATACCTTCAGCCTCATCATTGTTCCTTATCACCTTTTTAGCACTTACCATATGACTTTGGAAGACATCTGGATTTTGAGGAAAGCACTTTTCTACCCTTTCTAACAGTTGAGTTTCCTGAATTAAGAAAAAAATATATTTGTGGAACATAAGTATGTGGCTCTCAATTTGGGCACGTGCTGAGTAGTGTGGAAGTAGTAGATGGAAGAGACACCTCCAGTCTAGGGTTGATAAAGAACAACAGGAACAGAGCATGTGACCAGCAGTCTCACAGTGACCTTCCAAGTAGGACTACATCTAGTGGGCATGGAAGAAATGCCACTGTTTTTTAGCACAGGGGACACTGGTACTGGCTTAAGGCAGTTTCGCCCCATTGATGCCCTTTAGTGAGCTAAAATGTACTGTATGAGCCATTTTGAATCAAATAATCATATGGTCTACTATGCTGGGAATGACAAAGAGAAAGGGGGTTACATTCATCATCAAAAAAGACATCTCAAGATCTGTCCTGAAGTACAATGCTATCAGTGATAGAATGATATCCATATGCCTACAAGGAAGGCCAGTTTAATATGACTATTATTCAAATTTATGCACCTTAAACTAAGGCCACAAATGAAGATCAGAAAGATCTTTACCAGCTTCTGCAGTTTGAAATTGATCAAACATGTAACCAGGATGCACTGATAATTACTGGTGACTGTAATGCAAAAGTTGTAAACAGAATAAGGCTTAATAGTTGGAAAATATAGCCTTGGTAATAGAAACAATGCTGGAGATTGCATGATAGAATTTTATCAAACCAATGACCTTTCATTCACCAGCATAAATGGTAACTATACACATGTAATTTACTAGATGGAACATACAGGAGCCAAATTGACTACATTAGTATAAGTTGTTAGGTGCAGTCGAGTTGTGTCCAGCTCTTAGCAACCCTCATAGGGTTTTCAATGGCTGATTGTTTCAGGATTGCCTTGGGAGTGGATTGCCACTTCCTTCTCCCATTTTTGTGGTGCTGAGAATCCAACCCAGGACCTCAAGAGAGTACAGAGCAGCACTCTGCCAAATGAGCTAAATCCCAGCCCTTACTATAAAGAGACAATGGAAACGTTCAATGTCAAAAGTCACAACAAACACAGGTGCTGATTGTGGATCAGACCATTAACTGTTCGTATGTGTAGATTTATGTAGAAGAAAATAGAACAAGTGTACTAGAGCCAAGGTACAACCTTGAGTTTGTCCCACCTGAGTTCAGAGACCACTTCAAGAACAGATTAGATGCATTAGAGAATAATAATTGAAAACCGGGTGAGTTATAGCATGACATCAAAGGCATCATTCATGAGGAAATCAAACGGTTATTAAAAAGACAAGAAAAAAAGAAAAGACCAAATTACATGTAAAAAGAGACTGAAACTTGCCCTTGAATGTCGAGCAGCTAAAGTAAAAGGTAGACATGATGAAGTGAGAGAACTAAACGGATGATTTCGAAGGGCAGCTTGAGAAGGCAAAATCAAATATAATGACATGTGCAAAGATCTGGAGATAGAAAACCAAAAAGGAAGAACACGCACTGCTTTTCGCAACCTTAAAGAATTGAAAATTCAAGCGAGTGCCAATAGGAAGGATACTTCAAGGAAAATTCAGGAATTGATGGAATACCAATACAGATGTTTCAACAAACAGATGTGGCACTGGAGGTGCTCACTTGTTTACACCAAGAGCTTTGGAAAACACCAACCTGGCCAACAGACTGGAAGAGATCCATATTTGTTCCTTTTCCCAAGGTAGGGGATCCAACCAAATGCGGAAATTATCTAATAATATCACTAGTATCTCACGCCAAGTAAAATTTTGCTAACTATCATTCAAAAGCAACAAGCAACTGCAACAGTTGCTGTGTAAATGGAGAACTGCCAGATAAGCCCGTTTCAGAAGAGGGTGTGGAATCAGAGACATCATTGCTGATGTCAGATGGATGTTAGCCAAAAGCAGAGAATATCAGAAAGATGTTTATATTTTACTGTGTGGATCACAACAATTTATAGATTACATTGTGAAGAATAGGAATAGAGCTCTTAATTGTACTTGTGAGGAATCTGCACACGGACCAGGAGGCAGTTGTTTGAACTGAACAAGGAAACACTGCCTTGTTTAAAGTCAGGAAATATGTGCATTAGGGCTATATCCTTTCATTGTACTTCCTCAATCTCTATGCTGAACAAATAATCCAAGAAGCTGGACAGTATGTAGAACGTGGCATAAGGATTGGAGGAAGACTTATTAACAACCTGCATTATAAAGGTGACAGAATTATGCCTGCTGAAAGTGAAGAGTATTTGAAGCATTTAATGAAGAAGATGGAAGAAAACAGCCTTCAGTGTGGATTGTGCCTCAACATCAAGAAAACAAAAATGCTTACAACTGGGTAAGCAACTTCATGATAAGTGGAGAAAAGACTGAGGTTGTCCAAGATTTTGTTTTACTTGATTCTATAATCAACACCCATGGAAGCAGCGGTCAAGAAATCAAAAGACACATTGCGTTGGGAAAAACTGTTGCAAAAGACCTCTTTAAAGTGTTGAAAAGTAAAGATGTCACATTGAAGACAAGGGTGTGCCTGACTCATGCTATGGTATTTTCAGTTGCATCATATGGTTGTGAAAGCTGGACATTGAATAATAGGGACAGGAGAATTGATGCTTTTAAATTATGGTGCTGGAGATGAATAGTGAATATACCATTGAATATACCATGGACTGCCAAAAGAACCAACAGATCCATCCTAGAAGGAGGGCAACCAGAGTGCTTGTTGGAAGCAAGGATGGCTACACCATGTCTTATGTATTTTGGACACGTCAGGAGGGACCAATCCCTGGAGCAGGACATCATGTTTGGGAGAGTGGCAGGTCAACAAAAATAAGGAAGACCCTCAACTAGATATATTAACACAGTGGGTGCAACAATGGGCTTAAACATTAAAAAGATGGTGTGCCTGGCACCGTGTCCATGTTTTGTTCTGTTGTACATAAGGTTGCTATGAGTCAGACCTGACAGCACCTGACAACCAGAACAATGTTTTCTGATTGTGTCTGGCAGCTGATTTTGATTTTGGTTGTTTAACACATTTCATCAGTCTCTTCAGACTACTACATACACATTGGAGACTTCAGTACCAGCTCATAAACCAACCATTTATCTGGTAATATGGGGGGAGGATGAGAACAGAAAGGAGGGAAATAATTTTAAAAGCCCAGTAGCTTCTGCCCCCAGTAATGGGGTGATGGAATCTGCTATTCCCTAAGTCTGGGTATCTGCACACTGCTCCCTATTCAGTCTGAGTAGCTCGGTGTTGTACACCACTACACTGGATGCATCTATCTTCTGCTGCGTGATGGGCTGAGGATTTTCAAGACTGATTTCAGCCACATGTCATTTGCCCCTAAATGCTAATTTGAGGATGAAGTCTCTGCTGTTTTATCATTTCAAAGAGAAGAAACATTCAGAGTCTTCTCGGTATTAACTTTTTTATAACCCTACCTTAATTCAAAACTAGTCTGAGCCAGGTGTGGTGGTACATGCCTGTAATGCTACAACTCAGGAGGGGAAATTAAGGGGGATCATGAGGTCAAAAGCCAACATGGGTACACAGTGAGACTGTCTCAAAAATACAAAAATAAGCCAGGGGCCATGGTACATACCTATAACCCCAGTGACTTGAGAGGCTGAGGCAAGAGAGTCACAGATTCAAGGCCTGAGCATAGCCTGAACGTGGTAATTTGAGGCCAGAGGCAGCCTGTGTAACTTAGTAGACATTGTCTCAAAATTTAAAATGGGGGGTGGGCTAGGGGTACAGTTCAGTAGTAGAGCACTTACTTAGCATATATGAAAACCTGGGTTCAATCCCCCAGTACTGGCTCAGGCAGGAAGATTTTGAGTTTAGGACCAGCATAGAGTATACAGTGAGGCATCTCAAAAATAAATAAATAAAATAAAATAGAACAAGGCCTGGGGATATAGTTCAGTGGTAGAGCACTTGCCAAGCATGTACAAGGACCTGGGTTCAATCTCCAGCACCACACACACAAAAAAGGAAATTCTTGAGATGGAAGGTCACTAGATGAATTTATTTTGAGCTCTGTTCTCTGCTACCTAGGGAGTGGATAAGGAACCTTGGAGGAGGGGAAGGTTTCATTTTGCTTCTAAGTAGAGGGGCAACACCTCTCAAGGTGTTGCAGCATAAGTGATTGTTGCAGCATAAGTGATGCCGTCTCTGCTCCCATTCCAGTTCTTTCCCCCTTCCCAGCTGGCACCTCTAGTGGTTCCACTCTCCTCAAACAACACAAGGTCAAACCAGCCACCTGGAATAGGGGTGGTACCTCACTATAGTTCTGCCTGAACCAGTTTGGCACAGATACACTTGACATCACCCAAGGGTACATAACCACGATATTTGCTCTTCCCATGAGGCTGTGCAAACATCAGCTTTGGCCACAAACTTAGGAGTGGTTGTGCATGTCAGTTCAAAGGGACTTCACTTTTCCCACACAGGTACTTAATTCAACTCACAAGGCATTGCAACACTAGCTTATTTGAACCTAAAGGAAACACAGGGCTAGAAACGATCAGATTCCATGAGTGCCTGACTGCACAGGAGGATACATATATATGCAATGTGGTACCTGATATGCAGCCAGAAAACAACTTGTATTATTGGTGGGGTCTGTGATGTACAGAAGGCAGGGCTTGGCACCATGGGACTTTGCTGTTTGTGTAGCTGTTTGTGTAGTCTGTGGATGAAGGAAGACAAACAGCCAGTCTGCTGAGTAATGAAGGAATGACAGCAATTGAAGCTGTGCAAAGTAACTGGGAATACCCATATAAAAACTGTCTATGGGTGGGCCAAATAGTTTGGCACGAAAATGCTGAGAAGTCCAAGTTACAGTAGGTGATCAGATGAAGTCTAGTTAGGGAATCCTGGACCAAGTAGTAACTATCAGCGTGCAGCCTGCCCGGTGAGCTACTGGAGTAGAGCCTACATTAGACCAAGGGCACAATGATGATTACGGAGCAGTCCTCCACCCTTCTGTGGGGCTGCTGTGGCAGCTTCCTTAGACAAAAATGCTCCCAGGGTACCAGCTGTGGCCAGAAGATTCTCCAAGCCTCTTTCCCGCCCACTTTGAGTTTCTCATCCTACATAGAAAACAATGGCATGGCCCCGAGCAGGGCTTCAAACGCATGAAAAAATTGGCTCAGGTTCAATTTGTTACAGACGATTTGGTATCAGTTTTAAATCCCATGTGTAGATAGCAGGACTTCAAACCAAATCTAAACATTGAATTATTCTAGTTGAAGTATTTTTTAAAACTTCTCTGAGCTGGACACTGTGGCACATACAATGAGACATCACATACAGTGACTCAGGAGGCGGAGGTAGGAGGTGCTTGAGGCAGAGGCAGAGGCAGAGGCAGAGGCAGCCTGCATAACTTAGTGAGACTCTAATTGAAAATTAAAAGTAAAAAATGGTCTGAGTGTGCACCCCAGTGCTAGAGCACTTGCAAAGTATGTGTGAAGCCCTGGGTTTGACTTCAAAGTACTGCCAAAAAAAAAAAAAAAAAATTCTGAACTGGAACCTAGTTAGAAGTTGGGTTTGGGTTCAGCTTTGTAACTTTTTAAATTGTTAGCTATTTAGGAATTGAAAAATAATTGAAAAAAATTTTATTCATTCATCTACACATAGGATTAAAATTTTGAACCAGAACCAAACTCAAACCCCCTACATTTTAATTTATTGAACCTACACCCAAGGCTGAACGCAATTTTTCATGGATTTGAAGCCTTGGCCCAGAGCCATCCAAGACTGCCTGCATCCCTACATTAAGCTGTCACTAGCAAGCAGGCATGGTGGCACACACCTGTAATCTCAGCTACTCAGGAGGCTGAGGCAGGAGAAGCACAAGTTCAAGGCCAGGGGCAGCCTGGGCAACTTAGCCCACGTCTCAAAGTCACTACCAAGAGACCAAAACATTTTATTGAGCCATATGCATGTGAGGCCCAGAGCAGGTAGTAGCAGCACCAACAAACTGCCCTAGGTCCCAAATGCAGCACGTGGAGAACTCCATGTGCAGTGATGCCCGGGGCATGCAGCAGCCCGTGTGCACCTGACTGAACACAGTGAGGAGGGAGATGGGGCTGGGCTTCCAAAAGGAGGCACCTCCTGGGCAAAGCTATGAGTGTCTAGGCAAGCTGCAGCAGTCATGCCGACAGGACTGAAAAAAGTTTTAAAAAATAACCTTTTCATTCTTTTCACATAGGGCCTCTAGCCCAACCTGGCCTGGATCTCACAGTCCTCCTGCCTCAGCTCCTGAGCACTAGGATCACAAGCACCACCAAACTTGGTTACACATTTTTTTTCTCCCCCAATGTATTTTTTGTGGTGCTAGGGGGCTGAATATGGGGCCTCGCGCATACTTTGCAAGCAGTCTACCATTGGGCTGCACCCCATCCACTTTTTTATCTTGAGACAGGGTTGAAGTTACACAGGCTGCTTCTGTTCTCAAAATTGCAATCTTTCTGCCTTTGCCTCCCAAATTGCTGGGATTATATAGGCGTGCGCCAAGGCCAGTGCCTGGCCTGCACATTTTAATCTTAAATTAGCTTTGTCCCTTCCCAATCTATCTGTTCCTTGGGTCTCTTGTCTTATCTGGTGGGCAGGGGAGCCAAACTGCAGCAGAGACGGGAGGGAGAGGTGACTCCTAGTCTCTGGGTCGGGTTCTCCGTTCAGATAATCAAGTGAGGACTTAGTGAGAAGTAGGAGAACACACACTAGTCAGGGGCATCAGAACTTGTACAGAAGGTGGAAGGGAGAGGCTGGCTTTCTTTGACAGGGTGGGAAGGGCGAGGGCCTCTGCACCTCCTGCTACTCCCTTTCCAAGTCTCTGCTCTTCCAGCCCTGAAGGTAAGTAGCGCCACACTATGGCAGGAAACAACAGGGGCTCTTTTCACCAGGTTAGCACTGGGGATCCAGAAATGCGGTTTTTCTCCAAAGGGGGCAGTTCACTTATTTAGAAATGAAGACTGGCAAAGGGGTGTCCTCTGACACCACCAGCTAAAAAACATTATTCATGCAGACAGCACAGGTCCTGCCAGAGTTCAAAACAGATCACCAGAGATGTCTGAGGCCCTAAGCACTGCATGCTGAGTGGGGCTGGGGGTTCCCTCTGTGGCCTCTGCTCTTGGGCAGTTCAGCTTCCCCCAGAGTCCCAGCTTTGTGTCACATGTGGTAACCAGATGGGAATGCCTGACTCACGAAAACCAACCGATCTGTTTATCGTACGTGTCCACGTGGGGCATGCTGATAACCATAGCCAGCAAAGACAGTCCTAACATTTGCTGGGCACATCGCATGCCCAGGTGAACTCTAAGTCAATTATGTGTGCTATTTCCTTTGATCCTAAATTCTGAATCACAACAAACTTACTGGGCACCACTGCAATTGCCAGTTTCCAGCAAACTAACCACAGATTTCTCAAATCCAAGATAAGCTGTTCTCAGCTTCTGTTCCTCTTGTCTCAGACAAATCCCATGAGCCTGCGGGCCAGCATAGCATGGCAAGTGCCTGTTGGGGGAAGACTTGTTCAGCATCAAGACACAGTATTTTGAGTTTTAGTATTCCTTTCTGAGGGCACAATTACTGCCAAGGGGAAAGGAATGAAAAAACAAAATAGATTCCAGTTTGGAAGTGGCTCTGTTCCCACATCTGCCTTGGCCACATGTCAGTCTGGCTCCTCCTGAATCTGCTCCTGCCCCGCTCTGCCTGGTAGTCTTGGGCAAATTTATATCCTCCTTTTTTGGGAGCATGACAGCACTTGTTCATCACTAGCTCTAGAACATTACCACTTATTCTCCACAACCTATAGCTTACATGGACTACAGGGTTTTTTGGTGGACACTCGACTTTAAGCCACCCTTGTTTTTAGATCTCCCACCACAGTAGCTATCCAGGGCTCAGTACCACTTAGCATCACCAAGTATTACATGACCATCCGCCTATGTTGTTGGTGGTGTTAGGTGCCATCGAGCCAAGTCTGACTCATATAGAGATCCTTAATGACTTTTACTGATTATGCCTGGATAAGCTGTGAGAATATCTTAGATGTCACCTCACCAAACAGGAAGTATGGTGGGTGTTAGGAAGAGAACAAACTCAAGTGTTGGACTGCCAAAAATTAAGCTCATAATGTTAGGGAAAGATAGTCTCTTTGCTAAGGCAGGGAAAACAAACCATTTTATGATCCTTGCCTGCCCCAACAACTCAAAAACTAAAAATAAAAAACTTCACAATTCCTAAGAATCTTCAACTTTACATCAAGAAAAAAAGTCTTTGCAAACCTCAGATCCCATTTAAGATGCATGTTTTTATTGAAGTTAAAAAAAAAAAACTTTGTAACCAGACAGGGTAGACAAGAATGTTATAATCTGACTATATAATATTCTCTCATTCTTGGTGGATCACTAAAATATAACAAAGGATTGTTCTCTATGCTAATTTTAAGGTTGTCCAGTTAAACCATTATTTGGTATCCTTTGAACAGGTTAACCTCTTAACTATTTAGAGTTTCTTCTCAGAAACATTCATATATTATACAGGAAACATTCATAGTTTATTTAGGAAACATTCATATTTTATACAGGATGTACAAATTTTGAGACAAGACAAGAAAACCCCACACAATTATAGCCGCAACACTATCCTAGCTGCATTGTGGTGATTATGTTGTTTAGTCAGTTCTCCATCACATACAACTGGATTTTAATCTTATTATTTACAGAGGGGCCAAAGCACTCATCTAAAAGTAAAGGCGCTCAGGTTTAATGTGCACTTTCACAGCCCTATGAAAACACAACCATTATATACACTGTAAACACCACAGGGCATGAAATCCATCTCCAACCACAAACATCAATCTCACAGGATCAAGCATACAAGGTAAGGTAAGGTGCCTGACTTTTCCATTTTAGGCATACTTTTCATCCAAGGGTCTTGCTTTTCTTTTCACTTATTTCCAATATGGTGCCAGTTCTGGAAACATTTCTGGAGCTCCTGTTTCGGGACTGCCTGCAGAGCCTACAGTGAACTTCGCCAGATGTACTCGATGGTGGCAAGTCTTATCCTTTGAGGATGGACTTGATGAAGGAAAACAGCCAGAGCTATTCACAGCCGAGTGAGTCAAGCTGAGGGATATCACCCTGGATCAAATATGAGGTGCCACTATTAAGCCACGGGACCAGTTTTCTTGTACAGCTGGTAAATTAAGACTTTAAAAAATGCCTGAGCAATCAGTCCTGATGGAATAAGTAAAGATTCCCCTAGAGTGGGGACTTAGGGGCAATACTCACTTGAATGGTTTATTTAGGTGTTTTGTGGTTTAAAAAGCAAGGCTCTTGTTGCCTCTTCCGTGGACTTCAGTAGTCCTCTTCAGTTTCACTCCCTCTTGCTTTCTTATGGATGGCCCGATTAAAGCTGTGGCAAGCAGGAACCCAGTGATTGTCATGAAGCCCCAGCTTACAGCCGGGAAAACCCTTCTGAGATCGGTGGCAGCACATCCAGTATCCAGGCCCATAGGGCAATGCTTGGCAATAGGGCTTGGGATGCCAACGGCACAGGGACACATCCCCTTTCACATATTTTTTCTTGCACTGCTTGCATGGATCCTCTCTGTAGCGTGGGTCTCGAACCCAGCGAGAATCTGCTGGCCTGATATTGTAGTACTCAATGATAAACTTGAAATAGCAACAGGTACATTTAAGAGCCACTAAACTCCTGGTAGGAAGTAATCTGAAGATTTTCACCATAATGTGGTGGGGCAGACATGCCATGTACTGCTGAGGCTCCAGAAGCTGCTGGATTTTAAACCTGGTCTCCAGAAACCCATGAGACACCTGCTTCTTCCAACTGGATGCCTCATGCACTGGTAATGTACTTTCTACCACACTGGCTGGTGGCACAAACGGTGCAGATAAGACACCTTTCTCCTCAGATCCACCATCCCCCTCAGCAGCATCTTCAACTTGACTGGTCTCTGAAGACTCCTGTGCTGTGATTTCATTCAACTGAGAACAGTCTGCCTGGGGTTGACCAGGTGGCAAAAAAAACAACATCCCTGGTAGTGGCTCTTCATGGGAATTTAAATTAGAAGGCTGGTCTTTCTCAACCTTGGACACGGTGATGCTAATGCACAAAGATTCTTTTCTTCTCTGATCAAGAGTTTGGTTAGAAAGTGACCCAAGCTCTCTACTCATACATTCAATAGCATCTGTGGGCAATTCAGTGGCTTGGAGACAGGTGTGAGAAGAAAAAGGTAATCCATCCAGTTCATCTGTCATTTCCACATCATGCCTATTACTGTTCTTCATGGCAATTTGCTGACCTGGCTCTAATTCTGCACTGTCCACGTGAAAACTCACACCTGTTGGCAACGGGGGACAGCCTTGAGAAGCACTGTCCCAGGCCCGGTCCCCGGGAGGAGAACACTGGTCGGCTCTTGAGGGACCACAGTCCACTGACACAGACTGCACAGGATTCACCTGAGAATCAGGTGCCTCCAAGGTGCCTTTCTCGATTTGGCCTTCATCAGCCTGAGTGCCATTTGCAAGCAACACCCTGCCCACATTTCGACGGAAGCTGTTATTCCGTGACAGGCTCCCAGGCTCACGCTGGCTCTGCTGCTTCAGGCACTCAGACTCCAGCTTGGCTACCATATCCAAGACACGGACTGGTTCACTCTGTGGTTCAGTGACCTCAGGACTTCCCCTTTCCATGGGCTTTTCACAAGCTCCTGGGGCACAGAAGGACTCAGAGGCGGAGGGCACACTTCTGGATTGGCCAGAAAACCTCACAATGGCAGGTGAGTTTGTGCAGTTTTTTGCACAGCTGGCTAGCAGAGAACTGGCTCTTTGCTCGAGGAAGGCAACCATCTGTATAACGGAAAGAGGCCTCCCGGCATAGATGCCATCTCCACTGTCACCCACATAATGCACAGAACAGTGCTCTATGCCACATGCAAAGGGCTCAGGCTGGTAGCACCTGCTGCTGACGTCCCTCATCCTTTCTAACTGTACCTTGGCTTTTTTAAGATCACCTGATTTTTTCCTTCTTTTAGTAGCTCTCCCATCAATATCCCAAGAGCTTTTAATTTTCATAGATCCAATCCTATTGCTACACTGGTGGGCTGCAAAGAATGCAATTTTCTCCTTGGTATTTCCAGGTTTCACAACAGCCCAGATATCAAGTGGCCCTTCTCCTTCTTCACCCTGGTGGATTGTTGCAGATGGCACATTCTTTTTGGCTTTAACATTCAAGCTGTTCTCTACAGGATTCTTCCCACTCATACTGCACAGAACATTTGGAGAAAGGTCCCCAAAAGGTTTTCGAGATGATGCTTTGACAAGAGAGACTGAAGGAAAGGCACCTGGCTTCATATAGCTACGTTTGCCTTTTTCATCATTAACAGCCTTTTGGTGGCTCATAGGAGTTCTTAGTATGTCCTTACTGACGTCCAGGGGGCGCTCTTTCTCCTGGAGTTTCCAATATGGCTTTAAGTGCATAACAGAGGCCCTATAGGAGAGAAATATGTAATTGATTAAGACAGTTTTTTGTTTTTTTAAGAAAAGTCTTTTTTTCTTTAACTTTAGCTCAGATAGTTCTAGAAAGAGAACTATTTCTTACCAGTTTATTAAGTATTTACCAACACTCTCATTCCAGCTAGATTTTAATGTGTAGGTCAAGTATAATACAAATAGCCATGGTGAATCAGCCAGAAAATAAATTGGTTTTCAGTGATTAGTTTCAGAAACTGATATTTAACATTCTATACAAAAATCATTTAATCATTTAAAGGAAGTTGAATTTCCTGAAAATACTTACGTATCAGGCATAGTACAGAAGAAAGGAAACTATAAAAGGAACCTCACCACAATCCATAGTAAATTTGTTTTGCTTTTGGTTTTTTTTTTTGAGACAAGGTCTCACTATGTAGCCCAGGCTAGCCTTGAACTCTTAATTCTCCTGCCTCTGCCTCCCAAATACTGGGACTATAGGCGTGCACCATCACACCCAGCACAAGCAGATTTTTAAACAATCTTTCTCAGTCATTACAACTATCATTTTATTGGTTGCATGTCAAAATTATTATACTGCTTGCTTTCTAAACTTTTCTCATACTGTTGACTATTTCAATATGTACAACTTTTCACTTGTTTGCTTATGAACTTTGTCCATCTATTAATCTTGACTATCTAAATAATCACTTGTATAACCACTCAAATTTCCAACTGTTTTAAATCAAACATATAACCTATAATCCTTATTAATTCTAAAAACCATTTTTAACTAGTTCAGAAAAATAGTGCCTTTATTTTGTTCCCTGGCCAGGGTTGAAGATAGCAGCCATTTTGGAAATGGCTTGACACAAAGATGATTACACAACAAAAGACCTGTGTTCTAGTCCCTGCCATATACTACTGATGAGCTGGATAGGATAAATTTACCTTGAGCAAGTCACTTCCTCTTTAGGCCTGAATTCAAATGTTAACTGGGGGGTTGAAATATTGGATAATACAATAATCATGTCAATCCCAGTACTACACAAACAACCTTGAATTGAGGAAAGAAAAGTTTTCTAGGGATCCCTAGTCTCCTGCAAAATAAACCTACTAAACAAAATAAAGATCTGTAGTCATAGATTGGTAGGACTGAAGCCACAGCACCTGCAGGTTTAGGCATGGGAAGTTTTCCTACTCTGGCTGACTGAGACAACAGTCTTAGACATATATCTTAAGTGACTCATCATATTCCTCCCCATTTGTTCCACATTTACTGAGTGCCTGCAATATAGCAGCCTCTGTGTAACTGCCTATAGATATCAGTGTTGATCATTAAGTATGAAAGTGATCGCCTAGTTCAAGTTCACCCTGTATTTCAACTTCTAATTCCTACAGTCCAGCTTCTAACCACATAAAGAGACTCCTGCATTTAAAGTATACAAAGTGTCTTTTAAAAGGTACCCTTGAAATAGACGTTGTTGTTGTTGTTGTTGTTGTTGTTGTTGTTAGGTGCTGTCAAGTCAGTATCTGACTCAGTGACCCTCATAGGGTTTTCAATGGCAGACTGTTTCGGGATTGCCTTGTGAGTGGATTGCCAGGTCCTCCCATTTTTGTGGTGCTGGGAATTGAATTCAGGACCTCAAAGACTGCAGCGCAGTGCTCTACCAACTGAGCTAAATCCCAGCTCCAGATCTTGTTAGGATCTTTCTTATTTTTGGCAGTTTATATCCTAACCATCTGTAAAGATCTTCCAGATCTTCCACCTTTCTGAACTGTAGCATTTTTAATAGCTTTCTATCATATTCTGTAATTTAGTCTTCCAAAAAAGACCCACTCAGAATTCTTCAAGAACAAATTGACATATAAATGAATAAAGAGGCACAGGGAGTGCTGTCTCTTTGAGACAACTATTTTTTCATTTTTCCTATCCTTCCAACCTCTCTATAAGTGAAATGAAAGAAATAGAAATTGAAAAAAACAGTAAATTCTCCCATACTGATCTCATTACAGAGTGTCTGTGAATAAATTCAATTTAAGCTTCGGCAATATGTGTGCTGTTTTGCATCGCACAATATGTTCTTTTTGCCTTCCTCCCCCACATGTTATTTTAGGTGCTATTATTGACAGACAAGGACATTAAGAAGAAACTAAAGTTTTAGGGAAGACTTGTGTTTGCATTTAATCTGTTTAGTCAGCTCAACTGACAATTACCGTGCACAAAATTTTAACAAGATAAAAAACAGGAAAAGATTGCAGGGAAGGAAGTGAGGGAAGCAAAGGTACAACCAGGAAGGGGAAAAGCCAATGGGACACAATCCAGGTGACTGCTGGAGTGTGATTCTGAGGGATCCCTGAAGGAAGCATAATATTTAGGACCTGCTTCCATCCCCCACTGATTGAAGGTGCTGGGAGTTCACGTCTCCCCTTCCCTTACTGGGCTGGAAGGCCGTTAAGGCAGAAAATAGGTGTTGGTGAGACTTAGAGAAACTGTGAGTTTGGGCTGAAATCAGCAGTAGACTAAGAAGACACGATGCAGAGTACCAGGGGCATCTGCTGCAAAAATCCATAAGAAAAAAACTAAATCTCTAACAGATTACATCAGATGGCAGTATTCTGCCCACCCCCACATCAGCACCCACTACTATCCCACAGAGTAGCACACTGGAAAGTTCCAGCTAGGTTTCCATGGTTGCCAATCTTATTTGTGTATTCATGTATGTATGTATGTATCACTAGGGATCAAACCTAGGACCTTGGCCCATGCTTGGCAAGTGCTCTACCAGGGAGCTACATCCCCAGCCCTCACAACTGTAGTTTGAAAGTTTGCTAAATAAAGGCTCTCTCTCTTTCAGTTAAATAAAATGGAAGTTTATAGCATCTGCACACTGGTGTTCCTCAGACTCTCAAGAAAGATGCTTATAAAAAATTAAGACCCCTGAGCCTAATGAATCATAATTTCTGGGTCTGGGCCCAGAATCTGTTTTTAACCCTAGATTGAAGTTGGAAGGGACTATGGTGATCTTGTGTTAGATCTGCGTAAGAGTGTCAGTGGCAGCTGGGCATGGTGGCACACATCTATACTCCCAATGACTTGTGAAGATGAGGCAGGAAGACCGCAAGTTTGAGGCCAGAGGTACCCTGTATAACTTGGCGAGACCCTGATTCAAAATTGAAAATAGGCTGGGGGTGCAACCCAGTAGTAGAGCACTTACAAATTATGAGTGAGGGTCTGGGTTCAACCTCCAAGAACCACACATACAAGAAAAGTCAGTGGGGCTCTGGAATTGGGCTGGGCTGCTGAGCTACTAGTAGAGGTAAGAGGGAACTGCTCAGTGGGACTTTAAGTAGATAGTCCATGCTAACGCATCTAAGAGTTGGGTAAAGCAAAATCCATTTTCTTGTTCTCTTTAAAGCACAGTTAAATCAATGGCCTTTTTATTGTCAAAGTCCCTCTTCAACTCTTATTCCTCAGTTTCTTCGACATAGCCTTCCCAGCTCTCTTGTCTTCTTCCCCATTCCTTAAAGATCAGTGTTCCTCAGAGTTGTGCTTGTAGACCATGGCTCCTTTTAGGCTATAGGTCTAAGTGATCACGTCTAGTTCTAACTCCCTCATGCTGATGACTCCCCATCTTCCATTTCCAGATTTCCAGACTCTCAACCTTCATAGCCTACTATATGGTAGATACACTCACCCAGATGCCAATAATAATCCCAAATCAACATTATTACTTGATGATAGCCTCAAGTACCTAGTCATCAAGCCAGGAACCAAGTCATTTAGATCCCTCCTCCCTTTCCCCCACATCCCATCACCAAGTTACTAAAATGTACTCTCCTCTTCATCCTTAGCACAAATGCCAAATGAAGCAACCGTCTTACTGCTGCCACACTGTTAGCTACAGGAAAGCCTACCCTCTATCAATGCAAGGCAAAGGGCTGGGTCCATCCCAGCCAACATAACAACTTCACTCCAATTTTGCTCTATTATATTTCTCATTTTCCAAGTTTGTTCACAGAACCATTACCATGGGACAAGGTAGGTGAAGGCCAATCATATTATGAATCAATTTTGCAGTGCTGGGGGTTGGACCCAGGGCCTTGTGCTTGCATGCTCTGCAAGCAAGTGCTGGACCACTGAACTGCACCCTCAGCCCTTTTTTTTTTTTTTTTTTTTTTTTTTTTTTTTTTTTTTTTTTTTTTTTTTTTTTTTTTTTTTTTTTTTTTTTTTTTTTTTTTTTTTTTTTTTTTTTTTTTTTTTTTTTTACTTTTTTGAGACAGGGTCTTGCTAAGTTACGCATACTGCCTCTGGTCTCAAACTTGCAATCCTACTGCCTCCGCCTCCCGAGCCACTGGGATTACAGGCGTGCACCACTGCACCCGGCTCATGAATCAATTTTAAAGCAATCAGGTCCATGAACGGTAACAGCCTCAGAATTTTTTCACACAAAACCTCCACCCTTTAGATATATGTTTCTTTCTGTCCACTTATCAGGCATTTACTAGCCACTGTGGGCCGGATTCTTCTGCTAGTTATAAGACATAGTCACTGCTTTAAGGAGACAGAAAACTATAAACAACTGCAACAGGATGTGGTCTATCATAAGGGTAGTACAGATGATGTAACAGTGCATGAAGGAGAGGGGAGGAGAGAGGAGTGCATGAAGTGGGCCAGGGAGCCACCAGCACCATGCTCAGTTTTGAGGGTGTAAGAACAAGTCTGAGCAACCTTTTCTTTCTAAGCTAAGCCCTGAAGGAAGACATATAAAGTCCTAAGAAACTCAAAAGTAGGTGGTACTTTGGGGAAATGGTAACAAAGAGTCTGAGCTAAGGTGCTAAGAGTGGAGAGATAATAGGTAAACAAGCAGGATTCTTGATCTTCATGAAAACTAGAGGGTGAAGGAGAGGCATCAAGAATGGGATCCTCATCTTCATAAAGAATGATTCACGAAGTTCTCAGTACATGGCAACAATGTGGCTGAGCAGATTTGGACCAGGAAAAGCAACGGTAAATTCAATTTCTCATAAATGTGGGGCAAGAGTACCTGCAAAATAGAAATATCCAGTAGGCAAAAAGTTGAGAGAAACAGTATAAAAGGAAGAAGACAGTTGTCACAGAAATATTTCAATGAGGCCAACCTGTCTGAATAGAGAGGTCTCTCCAAGATTTTCTACAATGACTATGTATTACTTTTATAGTCAGAAGAAACATACCTAAAGGGAAGGAACATTCACTGGTAGACTCTGCATAAGAACAAATAAAGAATAGTGTCAGCTGGTGTTGGAGCCCTTTTGGTGACCAACTATGAGGAAATACAGTGGAGAAGAAGGCAGAGCACTGACCAGAGGAGCTTTCGGGAAGCTCAGCTATGAGGAATAAAGTCTCTACACCTATCACCTTGAATCCTTTCCAGGAATATGATGAGATTAACAATGAGCCAACTAAAACTTGAACAACTTCACTCTAGTGATAGTCAGAATCTTGCTTCCAATAATTCTAGTATTCCTGTTTGAACCTAAAGGTAGTATACAATCCCTGAATGAACTCATACAAAATAACTGAACTTTATGTTTTTTTGTTTTGTTTTTTTTAAGAAAAGACGTGTACAGATAAATGCTAACGTCTAAAAATCATAGTAACTTTTGGTAGGGGGCAATGCTAAGGACTAAAATCAGGGCCATGTGGATGCTAAGGAACCCCACCCCTTCTTGTTTGGTTTTCTGTTACTGTCATTGTTTGGTTTTATTTTTGACAGACTCTCCTTACCTAGCTCAGACTAGCCTTGAACTGGTATGTAAACCACCCAGAGTGGTCTTGAACTTGCTGTCCTCCTGCTTCAGCTTCTCAAGTGCTGAGATTATAGGTATGCACCACCATATAGTTACTCTTATATGTAGAGGGGTAAATCTGATTGATGAGAAATCAAATGACAATATGCAATTAAAATAGGAAAAAGTACTGATATTTTGCCTAGTTTCTAATTTGTCAACCTGATATACTCTAAGCTAGCTAGACTATATAACAAGACCTTTTCTCTAAAACAAACAAAACTCCAAAAAACAAAACAAAAAAGAGAAAAGCAAGCAAATACCACCTCCAAAAACCACTACCATAAAACCCTAGGCTCAACTATAACATGAATAAAATTCTGACAGCATGTATTCAAAGAGCTACTATGTTTCAAATAAGGTCAGCTTTTATTAAATGCTACATAAAACCTCTATACAGAACAGTGATGTTTTAAAGCATATCTACTAGTCTGAAAGTTTGCAAAAGCTACTTCCATAACTATTGAATTGGAAAAGGTACTAAGACCAGGAGGGTGAACATAGGCAGAAGCAAAGCACTGACAGAATGCATCCAAATCCCGCAGAGCACTGAACTAAACCTGTAGGTGAAGACAGACAGTATTTCTCAAACTGAGGTCCAAAATATTGGGTGATAACTTTTTCAGGGAAGTTCCCTCCCTCTTTTTTTCCTTTGTGCTACTTGGGGGTTGAATCCAGGGCCTCACACATACTTTGCAAGCACTCTACCACTGAGCTGAGATTTAGCTCAGTTGGTAGAGTACCACTCTGCAGTATCTGAGGTCCCGGGTTCCATTCCCAGCACCACAAAAATGGGAAAAGAACATAGTAATCCACTCCCAAGGCAATCCAAAAACAATCAGCCATTGAAAACCCGGTTTTTTTATCTTGAGACACAGTTCATAAATTCCACAGGCTGCTTTTGGCCCTTGAAATCACAGTCTTCTTCCCCAGTCGCTGGAATTACAGGAGATATATGTGTGTGTGTGTGTGTGTGTGTGTGTGTGTGTGTGTGTGTGTGTGTTTACTGTTTTCTGAGACAGGATCTCATTATGAATTCCTTTGGCCTTAGCGTCTAGAGTGCTAGGACTGCGGCCTGATTCCATATGTATTTTTATATAAGATATTTTTAAGGCAATAGTAATTTTCAATTTTTGTCATTGAAACAGATAAGAGTGACCTGACTCTCCCTAATAGTATTTGACTAAGAATTATGCACTGCTAAGCAGGGTCGGGCCTGGTTAGTACCTGGATGAGAGACGGCCTGGGAACACCAGAAGCTGTAGGCTTGGGAGATGGACCTGGCAACCCCCTACCAAAAATCAATCTGCCATTGAAAACCCTATGAACAGCAGAGAAGCACTGACTATAGTGCTTCCCCTGTGGTACAGAGGGTCGCTATGAGTTGGATACCGACTAGACAGCACCTAATAACAACAACAACAACAACAAATACTGTTAAGAATGTTAATGATAAATCTTTATTGTTAAGCACCCCTTGTTTTCTTGTGAATGAAATGAGCCGGCAGGCTGTTCAGGCCTTTGAATGACAGCAAACAAGGCCTGGCAGCCTTGAGCAAGGAACTGTCAGCAGAGCAGCCCCTCTCAGGCAACCCCGAGACTTCCCTCAAGGCAGTCTGGCTGTTTGAGACACTTTACAATTATGATAAGAACATTCTTGCAGCTGTAGGAGACCACCATAACCACAGCCAGATGCTGCCCAGGACACATGACTCCATTTTCAGGAGGTCTTGCTCCAGTCATAACCTGCCCTAGCCTTGAAAGACAAGCCTTGCTGAACTTAAGATGACCCTACAGCTATTCCCACTCAAGATGGAAGGGGCAGCACCTCCTCAGCAACTCACCAAGAAGCTAGAGATAATGCAATAATGGACTTGGAACTGGTGCTTTATGCAAGGCCTGTTAGTAGTACAGATACAACCCTTCATTTGCATCCCACATACCCTCTCCTGGCTATATAACCAGGCTATTCAGTTCACTTTTTGAGTCAGCCAGGTGGCACCCTCCCTGTGCTGGCCTCTGGGATTCCAACACTAGGCCTAATGTAAGTCTTCTTCCCAGTGGTCTTTTCTTGCCTGTTTGTGATCTTTATCAAAAGCTGACCTGGTAACAAGAAGAGGAGACAACAGTGTTGGCAGTGGATGGAGCAGTGACAGTGGCTGGAACAGTGACAGTGGCCATAGTAGTAGCAGCAACCATAGCAGCAGTGGCAATAACAGCAAGAAGGCAGCAGGAGTTTCAGAGGGAGTCATGAGGGGCAGAAAAAGCAGGTAGCAGAAGCAGCTGAACAACAAAGGATGGTGGAAGGTGGCAGATAAGGTGGAAAGCCAAGACTATGGAAAGCAAAAGGCTAAGAGTTGAAGAGAGCCAGGTGTGGTGGTACATGCCTTTAATCCCAGTGACTTGGGAGACAGAGACAGGAGGATTTTGAGTTCCAGGCCAGACATAGCCTGCATAAGTTAGCAAGACCTGCCTGACTCAAAAATAAAAAATAGAAAATGGGCTGGGGGTGCAGCCCAATGGTAGAGTACTTGCAAAGGATGTATGAGGCCCTGGGTTTAATCCTGAAGTAGCAAAAGAAAAAAAAAAAAAAAAAAAGAGTTGAAGAGAGCTAGTTGTTATGGCATGTACTTGTAATCACAGTGACTAAACAAAGCAGGCTGAAGCAGGAGGATTGCAGGTTTCAGGCCAGAAGTAACTTACACAATTTAGCAAGACCCTGTCTCAAGATAAAAAATAAAAGGGACTGGGAGTGCAGCTCAGTGGTAGAGTGCTTGCCTAGCATGTGCAAGGCCCTGGATTTAACCCCTCAATACAAAAAAAAAAAAAAAAAAAAAAAAAAAAAAAAAAAAAAAAAAAAAAAAAAAAAAAAAAAAGAAAGAAAGAAAAAAGAAAAAAAAGAAAAAGAAAAGTTGGAAGAGAGAGACTGGAGGCCCAGTTGCTGGAAGAGTTCAAGGGATCTGCCAATCCTTAAGGGCCAAGGGTTTCAATACATAAGGCCTAAAAGCTATAACACTATATGCTGTTAGGAGCTGAAGGTCCTGATACTCAGGCTTGAGAGTTCTAACACTGGCTATCATCTGCTGCTAACAAATGCTATTTGCTGCTACCAACATTAGGTGCTGCTATGAGCCATGGGTTGCTAGTCACTGAGTGTAGGGACCACTGACAAAGCCCAGAGCAGTAACCCTCTGACCTGAGAACCTAGTCCTATAAAGTTCTGGCCTCTAGACTGTGGAGCCATAAGCCTCTAATTCTCAGGACCAAGAGCCTCAGGGTCTGGCAATCCAGCCCAAGGGCCACTGGCACTCAAGGTCCTAAAACTACCAATACTGAGGAAGCCATCATTTGCCTATTTGCAATTTCCATCTTGACAGAACAAAAAAATCTCAGCCAGCTGACTGGTAACATCCCTTGCATATCCAATACTTTCAAAGAGCTAATTGGAAGATTAATTTAACATGCCCTAACTGACCAAAATTTAACTCAAAGTATAATATAAGGCTGTCTCTCTTAGGTAATAAATGTCTAAAGATTCTATGGTCAACCATGACTACAGAGGGAGATTACTTCAGAAATTGGTCCTATGGTGTTTACCAAAGAAAGCCTAAGACACAGTCCTGACTGAAGAGCTGTTTAGTTAACTGTTCTTCCTTCTACCATATGTCTCTAGTATCTGCTAAATCAAAACTGAAACTGCAGAGTATATACCAGCTGGTCAAGAAACACTTTAAGAACTACTAATGGTGCCAGGCATGGTGGCTTATGCCTATAATCCCTGGGACTCGGGAGGTAGAAGTAGGAGGCTCACAGGTTTAAGGCCAGAGACAGCGAGACCTTGTCTCAAGATAAAAAGTAAAAATGGGCTGAGGGTGTGGCCCAGTGGTAGAACATTTGCAAAGTACATGTGAGGCTCTGGATTCAACCCCCAAGTACTAGGGGGGGAAATTACTTCTGGTAAATATATGAGGCCTTATGGCCAACAGAAAACTGAAAAGGTTACTGCTTTGAGGCCTGCTTTTAGAGCTTACCAAATGGGTTTAAAATTGAGCTACACCATGACACTAGTAAGACCGTATCTTACAAAAAAAAAAAAAAAAAAAAAAAAAAGAAAGAATCATTAAGTGCCAGGGAATTTTATCTTTTAGGTATACACTTGAGTTTGTGTGTATGTCTTCTCCTTCATATAAAACTATTCCTGGAGTATACAGAGGACCTATCTTCATTTTTGTAAGCCCATGGCCATCTCATTCTGCAGAATTTGACTGCACCTGGAATTCCTAGAGGCACACCATATATTCTCAAATTGAATCCATGCCATTGTAACAGTTTTAGAGAGCTAAAATCTCAGCTATGGATTAGAATCGTGCAGATTAGATTGGTGGCTAATAGGTGGTTTTTGGGAAAATTATAGAATCTCTGTACATGTAGTAAAAAATAATACAATAATTATTTTATTATCATGATTATAATTTATTATTTGCCACTCTCATCATCGCTCATAACGGAAGCATTATCAGTGCTCCCCATCACTTCAGTATCATACTTACTCAGTTGCTCTATGGACAAGGAGTGGCAGAACGAAATGAATGGAACCTTGAATTTTTCTCCGTTTAAGGAACTGCCAAAACCTGAGTGCGAATTACATTTAAGACTATATGGTAAATCAAAGGTATCAACTTCTAAGAAGGTATACAGAACTCCTAATTTTGGGGTAAAATTTGGTCCCTTAGGACCAGATTTGCATAAATCCAAAATCTGAAAAAACATCAGGATTAAAGGAGTCTTTATGAGTTCTACCCTGAGGAAATTTCTGGATGTTGAGTATGTACTACTTCACATGTCTGTGATCATACTGTACATACAATGTTGTACTTAGTACACACAAATAGGTATTTTCTATTTCAACATATGATATTCAAATCATATCACCTGAAAATGTATAAGTGTCAGAATCTATTCCCTTCAACCCTGGATACCAAAATATAACATCTTCATTAACATCTTCATGGATATTAATTCTTAGGGTTTTTTTTGTTGTTGTTGTTGTTTTCTTTTGTTTTGTGGTACTTGGGGGTTGAACCCAAGGCCTCACACGTATTTTGCAAGTGCTCTGGGCTGCATCCCTAGCCCATTTTTTGACTCAGGGTCTTGCTAGGTTGCACAGGCTGCCTCTAGTCTCCAACTTACAATCCTCCTGGCTCAGCCTCTTGAGTTACTGGGATTTTAGGTGTGTGCCATCAGGCCCAGCAACTCTTCTTACACATTTAAGTGTATATCCTTAGAAAAGTTTTCCACAAGTGAAATTCCTGAGGCATAGTGTGAGGACTTTTATGCCTCAATGTATCTTGCCCAACCAGTCTTCAAAGGGGTAATGCTAATTTTCACTACTATCAGCTAGACAAGCAGGCTAGTTTTATGGTAAGGATTTGTTACTGAAAGATAAGAATTGTTTTTAGGTGTCGAGAAAGAAACTAATATAGAGCAGAGTTAAGGGATACCAGTAAGTGAAAGTAGAATAACTTGTTATTATTGTAGAATAACAAAAGCTGTAATAAGTCTAAGATGTTAACTTAAATAGGTGGGGCATCATTTTAAGCTCACACTACTGACAAAACCCTTAACAAGTCCATAGGCTTTTTAGTTCCAATCATAGATGAGGAAACCAAAGCAGACGGGGGTTAAGGAACTTACCAAAATCACAAAGCAAGTATATCCATGTAGCCAGAAGCCAACATCCACATTCATAACCTACCATACTATAAGTAATGAGAAAAGGAGGAGATAAGGGGCAGACAGATGGGGTACTCCTTGGCAAGCTTATCCTCAAATCAAAAGTGGAGCTCAAGAAGTCTGAACTATGAAAGGAAGCAGAACTGAGGCAATAGGTTCAATTTTGGATGCCATCAGTTGGACCCCTACATTTATCAATTATTGAACTTCCCTCCAAGACTCAGGCATTGTGCAAGGTGCTGGGGCATCAGTAAGAAAAAAACTGAAGGATCTCTGCCCTCATGGCAAACTTGAGAAACACACATGGACCCCTTAGCCTTTCATTCACTTCTTCATCTAATATTTTCCAATGTACTGATACTAACTTAGAAATAAAACCAGACATCATTTAAAGCATTCAAACTCTACTTTTCATGAAGAGAAATTTCAAAAATTGAATATAACAGTCTGGAATAGAGGCCTGAAGACAGATGACATCCCCAGAGAATAAGGGAAAACAAAAATAATGTTCTGGTGTTGACTTAAAATAGATTTATTTACAAAAATTAGTTCTACAAAATAAGGAATGCTAGGGAACAGAAGAGAATTACATTAAAATATAATAGCAGGGAAATAGTAAATTAAAATGTTAAGCAAACAGTAAGACCAGTAAGAATGGGAGTATAGGAGAAATTAATATTACCCATGTCTAGGTTTTTGGTGTTCTACCATCTCTTCCAAATAATGGGCCATGTGCAACTATGCAATACTTCATCATCCCAAAAATGCAAAGTCAAAGAAAAGCATTTTTTATTGCCATTCAACTGATGCTTCATGAGTGTATAAGCTTGTTAGGGCTACGATAATATAATACCACAAACTGGGTAGCTTAAACAACAGAAACTTATTTCTCATGGTTAAAATCAAGATGTCTGTGGTGTGGTTTCTCCTCAGTCCTCTTGCAGATGACTATCTTTTCAGTGTCCTTACATGTTCTTTCCTCTGAGCATACCTGTCCCCTGTGTCATTCTTTTGTTTCTATCTTTTTTTCTGGCATGGTTCTTGGGAACTGAACTCAGAGCCTTGCACATATTTTGCAAGTGTTCTACCACTGAGCTGCACTCCTAGCCCATTTTTAATTTTTTATTTTGAGACAGGATCTCAGTAAGTTATGCAGGCTGCCTCTGATCTCAAACTTGTAATCCTCCTTCCTCAGCCTCCCAAGTAGCTGGGATTTAGAGGTGTGAGCCACCCCCCCAGCTTGTGTCTACATTTTCTAAAGAGAAGAGCCAGATTGGATATGGGCCAGCCCTAAAACCCTTATTTTAACTTAATTACTTCCTCTTTAAAAGACTAGACCTTCAACAGACAAACTGAGGAGCGCGGGGATATGATGCAGCCCATAATAATGATGTAAGTATAAAAACTTCACAGGCCAAAGTTTCACATTTTAAGACTGCATAAAAGAGAAATAACAAGACGACTCCTGCTTTTTGTTGGAGCAGGGAAGTATGAGATAGGATTGCACAGCCCAGACTGGCCTGAAATTCACAATCCTTCTACCTCTGCCTTCTGAGGGCTGGGATTACAGTTGTGCACAAACAGGCCCAGCAAGAAAGCTGTCTTGACATGAACTCTATATAATCCAAGATGGTTCAAAGAAATGCCTCAAATGATTCAAGAGCTCACTGTCCTGATAGTGTACTACCAATCTTCCAACCTACTGAAAATTACATCTGGAAAGGAAGAAACACTGTCATTCCTGTTAATTAAAATCTCTTTGTATTTATACAGAGTACAGTGATTAACCTTTTTTGCAGTCACCCAAGTCCTTTGAAATACTGATGAAAGAAAATGGGCTGTTCAGAGGAAATGGCACTTATCTGCAAAGTCTGGTATTATTGTTTGAAGAGTTTCACTAAAGCTCATCAGGGTCCATGGACTCATGTTACAGGGCACTGACTTAAAGACCACTTGTCATCAAAATTAAAACCAAAGTCTCCTGAAAAATGGAATAAAACACTTGAAATTGAAACTGCCTTGGAACAACCCAAATAATACGGTGAGCGGAAGAGAGATCTATTTTAAAAAAAAAATCTAAAACTAAGAAAACCTATTGTAATTAAGCATAAAATCTTAGCTCTAAAAGTCAGAATAAAAAGAGAATACAATTGACAGAAATCACTAACAGGTTTCTTATTTTATTGAAAAATTATCCATTTTCTACATAACAAACTCACATTCAACAAAGATAATATTATGTTGTGAGATTCCAAAACATGGTTTATAATATTCTCTCTACACAAAAGCATGCTCTGATTGTCCTCAAAAAGCAACTCTAGATATGTTCAGGCAATTGTGCAAAAGAGAAACATACAGAATACCACTCCTTTATCTGTGGAACTCTGTGGATCATTTCCTGTGAGTGTAAGCTTCCAAGGATAGGAATTTTAACTGTCTGGTTTATTGTTACTGCCCTGGAGCCTCACTAAAAAAACAAAAACAAACAAACAAATAAAAAAACCTGTTGATTTGAATAATGTATTTTAGATGAGCCTTATAACAGAAAACAGGATGAGAATGTGATGTCCATTTATACTATACAAAGTACCTCAATCAGATCACTCTAGGTTTGCATTGGATCCAAAAAGGTATTAGTGGAAAGATGAAGTGCTAAAAAACAAAACTATTCATCAGAAAGATTTATCACACCATTATTTTCCAAAGGTACCTAAAAATCAAACTGCTAAAGACCTATTGGCAAACAGAGAGATTTAAATTTTATTTCCAATTTAATGTGTCTTCTATTTACACTTATCCAATTTAACAACCCACACGCACTTTGAAAGTAAACTCAGAAAATCCCTTAAGGGGAAAAAAAATTGCTAGGCATAGTAGCTCACACCTGAAATCCCAGCAACTCAGGAACTCAGGAGGCAGAGGCAGAAGGATCCCAGGTTCAAGGCCAGAGGCAGCTTGTGTATCTTAGCAAGACCCTATCTCAAGATTTAAAAAAAGAAGGAAAAAAGAGAAAGAATTTGAGGCTTATTTCATGCAAGTATATCTGAAGTAGTAACTTAAGAGAGAAGTTCACTCACTTTGAAAGCACTGAGCTTAAAAGAGATCTAAAGTTAAAGAAAGGCCATCAGAATGCATGAGGGGAAAGAAACTAAATACATGGTCACTTTTACATTTTTTGAAAAAAGTCTTCCCTATTAACCTCCCCACAGATACTTATGTGCTTCATTGAGTTGGTCAATCTCTAGACCTCAAACTACTTTCTGGTCCACAACCTTCAGTTATTTTCTTTAAATAAAATACTTATGAGGTTGACTGGGGTTTAAAACGTTCTTTCTAGAAGTGAAAGTATATTATAAAACACTAATGGAAGACTATGTTGGTCAGGTGTGGTGGTACATGCCTATAATCACAGGCAGAGGCAGGAGGATCATGAGTTCAAGGCCAGGGACAGACTGTACAATGTAGTAAGAACCTGTCAAAAAATAAGCCAGGCGCCATGGAGCATGCCTTAATCCCAGCGGCTTAGAGGCAGAGGCAGGAGGATCGCAAATTTGAGACCAGAGGCAGTATGCGTAATTTAGCGAGACCCTGTCTCAAAAAGTTAAAAAAAAAAAAAAAAGGGCTGGGGGTACAGCTCAGTGGTCCAGCACTTGCAGAGCACGCAAGCACGAGGCCCTGGGTCCAACCCCCAGTACCACAAAAAATAATAAAATAAAAATAAAAATAAAAATAAAAAAGAGGCTGAGAGTACAGCCCTGTGGTAAAGCACTTGCAAAGTATGCAAGTAGTGGGGGGCGGGGAGGGGAAGACCGTTGACAGTCCTAGAAGATACCAAATGGGTCCTAGACCCCTTTAGACAGCACTCAACTATAAAGTGAGTTTATTATAAACTAGAAAATGCAACAAAGTATCTTCCAAATCTCCCTTCTACAAAAAAGGGGGGTGTCAATTTAGAAACCAAGGTCTTGTGTAAGTAATATGAAAGCTACCTGTACTGGTATTTTAGTACAGACAGGCGTATTTTAGAATATTGCTGTGATTCCTAATCAGGCCTAGAAATAAGTGCATGGAATCATTAAAAAGCTTAAGCATGGCAGGAAATGTAGCTGAGTGGTAGAGCATTTGTCTAGCATGTATGAAACTCTGGATTCAATCCCCAGCAGTGTAAAAAGAAACAAACAAACAAAGCAAGCAGATAAGACTTTAAAACAGCTACTTATATTATCCAAGTAAGGAAGTACATACTAATTTGAGTGCAAACTAATCTCTAATTATTTCTAGCTGGGAAATAACCATCAGTAAGCACTCTAAGATTAATTTCCTAACTAAATGAAACACAGAGATCCAAACTCATTTGGCTGTAACCAACTACTCGATATGGTAGTATACTGAAAATCTCAGCATCAAATCATGTAATATATGTTAATCACTGCTACCAATGTCATAGAGAATACTAATTCAAACAAAAATGCATTTAAAGCCATCAAATGACTTAAATAAAACTGTTTCCTAATAGGTTTAAATTAAAGTAATGGCCATCAAGCCAGGGGGCACACACCTGTAATCTCAGCTACTCAGGACACTGAGGTAGAAGGATCACAAGTTCAAGGCCAGCCTAGGCAATTTACTGAGACTCTGTCTCAAAATAAAAAACATAAGAGGGTTGGGATATAGCTCATGCAAGGCCCTAGGTTCAATCCTCAGTACCACAGTTAGATAAATAAATAAACAAACAAACAAAAATAACTGGAAGGAATGACAGAATTAGTTATCACCATTCTGTGAGTTTTACTAAATTAATGGATCTACACATTGATCATCAGTAGCTGCTAATACAAAACTGAAACACAATCAGATATCACAGGACTCAGAGGGGGGAAAATACACTTTCAAAACAAACAAAAAACCATCAATTTTAATCTGATCAATCCTGTAGAGCCAGCTACTGATTTACAGGAAACACACAAGACAAAGGATTAGGTTAAACAACACCTGAGGGACACACAGGAGCTGTATCTGGACTGGTGGAAAATTAAAGAACAAGAAAAAAGCCTGGATTCTTCATATAATTTTTAAGTTAAAAAAGACTGGGGAGCCTATACATTATAAGAGATCAATCAACCAAATATGCCATCTACATATTTGTGTATATATACACGTGTGTGTGTGCATTTTTATATTTCTGTAAACATTTTGAAGTCCTCATTTCTTAGAGATATATCTTTAAATATTTTTATAGTTCACAATATAATGTCTCAGATTTCCTTCAAAATAATACAGAAGAGAAGAAATGATTGGGATAGATCAAACAAAACTGGCTATGAGACAATAAAAGGCTGAAGCTGCAAGATGGCTAAGCTGGAGTTTGCCATTCTACTATTTCTGTACACAGCTAAATTTTCCTATAATTACTGTTTTTTTTTTAAAAAGAGAAATTAATACATGGAAGTATTTGGAAAACACTAGATAAATGAGCCTTTAAAAGTTCACTATACACACACAGCGTGAAGCTGCATGCTGACTGATTTGGAGGAAGACACTGGAATTACGAGGTTCCCTGAGTAGGGCAACTCTGTAGGAACTCTTCTGAGGTCCCTCTCCAGCTAAGCTCCAGGCTATCTGACGTAGTCTCTCCTTCCTGGTTCAGACAACAGGCACCAACATAAGTTCTTGCCTCACTCCACATCCTTACTGAAAACTGAACAGGAAATAAATCAGAAAGTAATCTAAAAAGTCATAAAAAGAAGAGCAGAAAAACAGATGGGAAATCAAACAATAATAAAAAGAAGAACCAAAAGACAGTAGTGGTCAAGGCTAATCAATCCATTTCTCTTTTCCTTTTAAAGAAGACCTAAGTTAGCTTTTTTATGTTTTCTTGTTCGTTTTCTTCTATTTTGTTCAGAGACAAGGTCTATGGAGCCCAGGCTGGCCGCAAACTCAAAATCTTCCTGCTTCAGCCTATCAAGTGATGGAATTATAGGCACTGTACCACCACACCAGCTCAATAAAATAATTTTTCTTTTTTTATTTGATGAATCCATTTCTTAATTAAACACATACTTTCAATCCTTCATTCTGAAACCTAAATGAGCAGTCTAGTTAGTACCTGAATCTACCTTGTCTAAGTGCACTTAATTTCACAACTTTAAGGAAAGAAATTATTCATTTAAATAAATGCATAGGAAAATTTGCTACTTAAAGGTATCCTGGAAATTCTTCTATAACCAGAATAGTCACCTCCAACTCACTCTTGGAGGAGGGGGAAATGACAATATTACTATTTAAATATTAACAATGATTTAGCCATTAATATTTATTGAGCGCTGACCATGTACCTGTACACTGTTCTAAAAAGCTTCATATATATATATATATATATATATATATATATATATATATATATATATAAATAAATATGTTGTTTATACACACACACACACACACACACACACACACACACACACACACACACATATTAACTTCATCTTCTTCCAGGGCAATTCTATGAGATAGATACAATTATTCCATTTCACAAATGTGGAACTAAGTGTCTGAACTCTATTTAAGATAGGGTCTTGCTATGTAGCCCAGATGGCTTCAAACTCATGATTCTCCTGCCTCAGCCTCCAGAATGCTGGGATTACAGGCATGCTCCACCATGCCTGGCTCAATATTTTTAAAATGATTATGTTGTTGTTGTTAGGTGCCGTCGAGTCGGTATCTAACTCATAGCAACCCTCTGTACAATAGGGGAAACACTATTGTCAGTGCTTCTCTGCTGTTCATAGGGTTTTCAATGGCAGATTGATTTTTGGGAGGGGGTTGCCAGGTCCTTCTCCCAAGCCTACAGCTTCTGGTGTCCCCAGGTGGTCTCTCATCCAGGTACTAACCAGGCCCATCCCTGCTTAGCTTCCGAGATCTGACGGGATCGGATGCCACAGGGCTATAGCTGCAGGCAAAAGGATTATACAAGGAGCAAATTCTAAGTGTTGGGTCACTTTTGAAATGAGCTTAATTATTTTTTTTTATTTTGTGGTCCTGGAAGGCTGAACTCATGGCCTCGCCTACTTCACAAGTACTCTCCCAATGAGTTGCACACCTAGCCCCTTTTGTATTTTTTTTTTTTTAATCTTGAAACAAGGTCTCGCTAAATTACACAGGCTGCCTCTGGCCTTGAATCTGTGATCCTCCTTCCTCTACCTCTTGAGTCACTGGGATTACAGGCATGTGCCACTGTGTTTTGGCATTAAATGGGCTTTATACACATTGTTTGTTTTTGGGTTTTGGTGCTAGGGATCAAACCAGGGCTTTCAGCATGCTAGGCAAGAGCTCTACCACTGAGCTATACTTCCAGCACACTTTATATTATGTGCTGTGTGTATATATGAACCCATACACGTGCTGGGCACAGTGGTACATACCTGTTATCCCAGTCCTCAGGAGGCTGAGGAAGGAGGATTATAACTTTAAGTCCACCCTACAATGTGAGACCTTTTAAAAACCTAGGCCAGGTGTTGTGGTAAGTGCCTGTAATCCCACTGACTGAAGATGCTGATGCAGGAAGATATCAAGCTGGAGGCCAGAGTCAGCCTGTGCAACTTAGCAAGATCCTGTCACAGAACAAAAATATAAAAAACAGGCTAGTGATGCAGCTCAGTGGTAGGGCACTTGCCTAGAATGTGAGGCCCTAGGTTCAACTCCGAAGTACTGGAAAGACAAAACAAAACAAAAAGTCTAAACCTGCAGGGGGAAATTGGGAGGTACTTGGCAAAACCCCCAAAATTGGGAAAATGACTTTTGAAGATCTGGTTTGTAAATGAGAAATCTAGGGAAAATGAAAATAACTTGATTGGACATTTGTACAAAACCTTTCATAAATCCCCTGAACCTGATTGGACAATTGGACTCAAAGCTGATTGGTTCAGGCCATTCGGGGGCAAGCTATATAAGGAGCTGCACTACAACAGCTCGATAGCTCTCCATCTGACCACCGACGAACCAAGAACTCTCTCTCTCTGTTGCGGACCACCCACTAGACAAGAACTCTCTTTCCATCTGTCCACCATCTCCATCTGACCAACCATCTCCACCAACAAGGAACGAACTGTCTCTTCATCTGACCACCAATGAAGCAAGAACTCTCTCTCTCTCCTTGTGACCACCGAGACCAGGACAACTAGATGGCACTCTCAAGGAATGATGGACTACAAACAAGCTGAGGAAAGCCTCTTGGACCCAGCACCAAGAGGCCAAAGCTGAGGACAGTCTCCGGTCCTAGCACTGGAGGCGGAAGAGCCGTGGCTACCCCCAGAGGCAGCACAGAGCTGCAGTACTTAGGCTGCTAGCACTTGTAAGCTGTATACTTTGGGTTCTTCCCCACCCTTCTAAAGGCTGAGGGGAAATAAAGAGCTGTTTGTCCCTATAAGGCAAAAGCGCCCAAGGCTTTTTCCTTTCTCCCGTCTCTGGTCTCCGCCGCATTCCAGAGGGCCGCAGAAGTCCACACCCCTCACGGGAGGGTCCCCAGCGACTTGTGTTTAGTATCTCTGTGTGTGGCGGCACTGCCCGTCAGAACATCCTGGCAGGACCGGGAGGTGCACGCCCCACATAAACCCATATATGAAACAACCAAGAGTCATGAGTCAAATGAGTTCCCTAATAGACACCAAATCAGCTGTACAAGTACAGTCTATTTGACTATATTTTCTTTAATCCTAATGGTTCTCCATTCTCTAAAAGGACATGTAAGCCACAGACCAAAATCATTCCAAATTCTTTTTAATAAAAATGGTTCTCTTTGCCTTGTAGTAAGTTGAAGATAACTGAACATACACAGAACCAGGCTGAACAAAAACCAAAGGAAAACATTACATATTATCAACTCCTTAAGGGTAGGGTTTGGTCTGAGAGTCTTGTCTTTTTATGGATGTCATCCAGGATCAAGCACAGAACCCTCTTCAGAGAAAATGCATTTTTCCATGTAAACACCAGTAACTACTCTACAGGGCCATTCCAGTCTGCCACATCTTCATCAATCTGGCCTCTAAATAAGGGAGGAAATAATGCTGCAAAGGTACTCTCTTCACTGAAAACATCTGCCCTATACTGCCCCTCAATCTACTGCAATGGACTGACCTAACTGGCTGGGTAAGAACCCAGTTTGACAAGACACACCACCTCCCTCTGGGGACCATTTCATAAGCCCTATTCCCCAATCCCACTCTATTTCTCCAAAGGAAAATTTTGCTCTACCATATGACTTTATTTCTTTGCAAAGTTTCACCATTCTCTCAATCATCAAAGGTTGGTAACAGCAGTTGTCCATCTTTTTTGGTTGAAAGACCCTTTTCAGAACCTGAGAAAAAGTCCAATTTTTCTGCACCATTCCCTCAAAACAAAAACACCAAAGTGCACACGTAAGCAATTTTGGCTGGATTCTGGAGAAAACTCAGGATTTCTGACTAAGCGCCTCCTACCTTAGTTTCTCCCTCTACTTTGACCTTCACATTAGTGGTGGCCTGACTCTGCCCATTTGACCCTTCTTCTCCACCTGGTAACATCTTTATCACCCTTTACCTACTGAAACTACTGAAACCACTTAACCAACTGGGCCCTCCCTTGCCCAGTTCATCCACTACCCTTCCCGCTCCCCCACTCCATCATTATTACTTATTGTTGTTGTTAGGTGCCGTCGAGTTGGTATCGACTCATAGCAACCCTCATAGGGTTTTCAATGGCTGACTGTTTCAGGATTGCCTTGGGAGTGGATTGCCAGGTCCTTCTCCCATTTTTGCGGTGCTGGAAATTGAACTCAGGACCTCAGAGACTGCAGCGCAGCGCTCTACCAACTGAGCTAAATCCCAGCCCCTCATTATTACTTAATGCCTACTATATGTCTCCTTTGAACTCCCAGAACTGTGCCTCCCCTAGGGCAATTACCTGGTTAGATCCTGTCTTCACTTAGGTCTTGTCTTCACAGTAGAGATAATCTTATTCTTTTTTATATCCTTCATAGAACATGCAGCACAGTGCCTTGTACATGACAAGCATTCATTACAGTGAGTCAATGCTAAAACTAAGCATTTAAACCAGACAAGAATCTGTTAAGTGGAACATGAGGATCTGACAAATCAATATTTGAGCAGCCCAGGAAGTTGAGGTAATTAAGCAACTCCACCCATCACTTCCTGATCTGTGCCTGGTTTTCTCACAGATGAGAGGTAGAAGAGGTGGAGAAACAGAGGACACTCTCCAGGCCATGGTCACTCAATCTCAGTTACTTTTCTGCAAAGCAAAAAAGTAGTTTGCCTTGAGTAGATTTTTTCCAGCATTCTAGTAACCTAAAAACATTTCTATGCATTTATTCGATTTTTAAAGAAAACCCTACTAAGCAGCCTTGCTAAAACAAACACTTCCACAATAAAGTTATTTAATACTGTCAGTTTAATTAGACTAAAAACAACTTCCCTGTTGCTAATAACCTCCAGGACAGAACAATCTAGAAATTCAGGTACTCAGCTGTGAGTTAGGCAACCTCCCTCTTATTTTCAAAGCCCCAAAACACATCCTTTAAATACTAAAATACAGAACTAAGTCCTTACAAGCACTGAAAAATCCCTTCACAATTCTTTACTTTATTAAATGCAGCTGTTTAGGGTCATGTTTACATAGATTTAAGAAAAAAAAAACAAAACCCAATCAGCATCAGCACTAACAAAATTTCCAATTAAGCCAGGTGCAGTAGCACACACCTGTAATCCCAGCGACTAAGAAGGCAGAGGCAGGAGGATCACAAATTCAAGACCAGAGGCAGTCTCCGTAATTTAGTGAGAACTTGTCTCAAAAAGTAAAAAAATGGGCTGGAGGTACAGCTCAGTGGTACAGCACTTGAAAAGTATGGAAGCATGAGGCCCTGTGTTCAACCCCCAGTACTGAAAACAAACAAACAAACAAAAAACTAAGACTCCTCTAAACTCAAACTAGAAAGGAAGAGAACACCAAGCAGCTTAAAAATATTTCTATCTTTGAGGCTTATGTTATAAAGACATAAACTCTGTCCTAATATCATGTTTTGATTATTTCTGTATTAAATATATATATTTAAAGATCATATACTTTATTACTTCAACAGAAAACTTCAACATGCCTAGTTTTAAATTACTTATAAAATATGCACAGTTAACATCTAGAACCTTTAGTACTTCAATAATTAACAAACCAAACCACAAAGGAGATTCTGATACCAAAGATGAAATTTCAGTGCTGGAATAATAGATGGCAAAACTATAACATATCGAAGAGCAAAGCCAAGAGGACAGAAGAGAAATGTGGTAATAGAAATAATACAAAACTCCCCCCAAATTTCTAGTAGTCAGCCTATCCCTTTCTTTTCTATTGCCAGTCTTATAGAAAAAGATTACTAACTAGCTCAAATAAGTAACAGCAATCATGGTTCACAAATTGCTAGAATTTGTGACTTGGGGTCCAACATTTTCCTTTGCACCATCAAAGTAGGATCCTACTCCCTAGGCAAAGTAGCCTTGTAGCTAACCACTGCCCAATGGAAACAGAAAGAAAATATACACAAACACATCCACACACCTTTCTTAAACATTATAGCACCAGAGCTGTAAGGAATGTTTTCAATCTACAAAGTTATTTTCACAAACACCTTATCTGTCCCTCTTTTCTGTACCTAAATCATTTGCAATTTAGGATCACTGTACCAGCTGAGCCCTTTCTCCCTGATCTCTAATCCTTAGTGATCCTCATGTGGCCACAATCAGTGCCTCAACCCCTTGACATTTTGTACCTTGCAATCTGCAAGCATTATACAGAAAAGATGGTAAAAGTTCAGAAAAGGAAACTTACCCAAGATCAATACAGCCACAAGTGTAGCCATTACATCAAAGATGAACATTTTCTAATACACTAAAAATTCAAAACATAGAACATTTTAAATTATAAAAAATTTAAATGAGATATTTCAAGTTCTCACTATGAAAACACAGCCATGAAACTATGGCCAACTTTAGGAATACGCAGTCCCATTAGGTATGAAACACTTTCTTCCCAGTATTATTAGACGACAGCAAAATAAAAACCAATCTGAGAAACAGCTTTTTATCCAAAAAGCTTTCTGTACTAATTAACAAATAACAGTACTGGGAAGCAAAACAGAAGCTAATCTTCACTACTTGGGATCTGATGGAGAAGTAACAGTCTAGACCTCTTCATGCTCAAGTGGGCCCTTTAAAATAAGTTCTTTCAGTGTTTTATGTAACAGTTAAAGTAACATTTAATATAGTGTTTCCTTCTGCTGTACTTAGGGTCACTATGAGTCAACTCCCATTTAACAGCAACTAACAACATTAATATTTCTACTATGAGTGGAATGTACAGTAAGAAAAATATTAAACACTCAAGGATTATTAAATAGGCCAGAAGTGGAATTACCTGCCTGCAATCCCATCACGTGGGGGGCAGAGACCTGGGCTGAACATTGAGACCCTGTCTCAACAAAATCAACAAAAACAAACAAAAAGGAAAATCAAATAGGATGTTCTTAATCCATGAATTCACTGGGAAATAATTATTTAACACCTCCATATATGCTTCATGTAAGAAACCTTGATTCATGAAGGTAAAAAAAAAAAAAAAAACCCAAAGAACCATTTCAGCCGCAGTTCAAATGGAAACAAGTAGTGAGTCTGAGTTAACAGAATATCTTTAAAAAATGACAAAAGAATCTGCAGAGTGGGTGTCAGCACATATATTGCATGTATCAACAATTCAGGTTATCAAAGCACTACTAGTCAAATTAATATCAAAATAATATTTAAATCTTGTATGTATTATGTATTTCTTTATTCTTTATAGTTGTATACATATTTAACTACATAATAATGAAACACAACAGAAAATTATATCTACATTGAAGGGCCTCAATAAGTTTCTTCCTTTGGATGGAGTTCACACATTACTCAAATTTACAAAGTACTACTCTAGATGAGAAATTATTCAGTACAAGAAAGGATAAGAGCATCGGAAAAGCTATTAATATAGTTAGACCACAGAGATTTAGTAAATACCACAAAGAATGTGGCAATTTCTAGGCCTAACCTGCTCCAGACATACACCACTAGAGTTGTGATCAAACTGAAACTATCTTGTGATGCCTAGAGAGATTAAGATATGTGAAGTCCAATCTTTAACCTTAGTGAATTTTCTTCCATTTCACACAAGAATGAAACAATTTTTAGCTTCTAATTTGAAAATTCAAGTAATTTCTCCTATTCAAATCCCAGTTAAGAGCTAAATTATGAAGTAGAGCTTTCATTCACTCACTATTTATTGAGCATCTGTCTATGTACTTAAGCACTACTTCACAGAGTGAGGGTACAGCAATAAACAAAGAACAAAAATCTCCATCTTCACTGCACTGACATTCTATCTGAGAGATAAATTAGTAAAGTACACAGTATACAAAAGATCAAGGGCAATGAAGAGAAAAAGGAGCAGTGTATGCCATATGATAAATTCAGACATAAGAAACATAAATCTAAAACTACACATAATGCATTGCACACGCTCTCATTTGAGAAGACGGGAGAGAAGGAGATGAACATAAGTGTTAGAGGAACAAAAAATAGGTAAGTCAAACAGTGGAATTTTTTTTTGCTTTACTTTTTTTTTTTTGACACAGGATCTCACTATACAGCTCAGGCTGGCCTCAAACTTTCAATTCTCCTGCCTCAACCTCCCAAATGCTGGGATTACAGGCATGCACCAAAATGCTCTGCTAGAAATACCACTGGAATTAACATGCTTCTTAGCACAGAATTAGAAACAAGAATTAAGTTTCCAGCAGCTAAGAGAAGATCTGAAATATACCACGTAAATTTTATCAGAAAAATCAAATCATTGTAAAAGTTGTCTGGTTTTTAAAAAAATGACTTTAATAACAAAAATGCCGCCTCTTTATTTAAAAGGTCCGCATCTATTTTAATTGTATTATACCATCACAATTCTATCATTCTTGCAAATCTCAGAAACAAAGAAAATTCCATGATTTTTCAAAATACTATTGAATAAGCCAAGTATGGTAGTGCCTGCCTATAATCCCACCACTGGGGAGGCTGAGGCAGGAGAACCATGAGTTCAAGGCTAGCCTGGGCTACACGGTAAATTTGAGGCAAGTCTGGGCTATATAAGAAGACTTTGTCTCAAAGAATTAGTTCTTTGTTCTAAATCCTTTATGTACTGATTTACCAGGTTGTGTTTCTCTTGAAAATGTCTGATCTTAACCATCACTACCCAATTCTCCTTAATTTTCTTCCAGTCATCTTCAAGTTTAGTGTAATCACTAAAAAGAGAAGAGCCTCCTTATCCATCCATTATTCCACAGGATTAATTTTGAGCATTGTGATAGTTTATCATTATGACAAAATGCTTGACAATATATCTGAAGGGAGGAAAGACTTACTTGTCTCACAGTTCAGAGGATCTCAACCCATGGTGACTGGGGAAGGCATGGTGGAACAGGAGCAGTGGGAGCATGTAGTGGTGACCCTTCCCACTGTCGTGGACAGGAGCAGGGAGAGAGCGGACAGGAAGCAGGACTAACAGAAAAACCTGGAAGGCCTGCTCCCCAACGACCTATTTCAACCAGCTAGGTCTCACCTCCCAAACTTCCATAGCCCCCCAAAATAAGTGCCACTACCTGGGGGCCTAGCCTTCAAATATGATCCTTGGGGGCCATTTATATTTATATCACGACAAGCATTTTTAAGGCTTAAGAACAAGATAATAGGTAAGAGGAAAAATTTTAAAACATATATGAAGTTATGTGTGGTGGTGCATGTGCTTACAATCCCAGCACTGAGGAGGCTGAGGCAGGAGGATCTGGAGTTCAAAAACAGCCTGGGATACACAGTGAGACTCTGGGCTTCCAGGGGTATTATTAGCATGAGAAAAAGGCTAATTTTCTTTTTTCTTTTTGAGACATGAAATTATAGGTGTGCATCACCACTCTCATCTAAAATGCTAATTATAAGGCTGGGGTTCTAACTCAGTGATAGAATGCTTGCCTAGCATGTGTGAGCCCTGGGTTCAATCCCCAGCACTGCAAAAAATAGAAAAAAAAATTTAAAAAAAGAAAGCTAACTTTCTGTTTCTTTACTATGGATGTTCTGTGACGAATACTAAGCATACATGCAAAACTATACTCAGTTGAACACAGAAATAAAAGTCACACATGCATACATCCCAAACATCATTTTAAAAACAGATATCAAACACACATCCTGCCATAATGCCCTGGATATTGTTTTTGTTTTTGCTCTGAATTTCTTAGATCTCTTAAAATACCCTTCAACAATCTGAATTTGCTATGATGCTCCAGGGCACCATAACCCCAAATTTGTATACTGCCTATTCAAAATCTTCACTTGGATGTCAAACAAGCACTTCAAACTCAATATAATCAAAAATTCTGATTCCCTATGAACATTTCATTTTCGCCTTCTAAAATCTTCCCCATTTTAATAAACGGCACCATTATTTTTCCAATTGCCAACATCAAAAACCTTGCGTCATCTTTGACCTTTTCTTTTCACAAACCACGTAAGCAAATATCATTGCCTCTACCTTCAACATATTTCCAGAATCCAACTACTACTTAACCACATCCACTACTACTACCCTGTTCTAAACCATCATTTTCATTTCTATTTTGCTCCTCCATCCACTCTTGATAAAAAAGGGGTACGTTCCATAACATTTTCTGTACCATATCCTTCAATGGTTTCCCCTAAGATGTCCTCCCTATTTCCCATTTCTATTTGTCTCTCTTCCCTGTGCTTACTCCACTGAGACTAGACTTCTTGCTCTACTTCAAATATGCCAAACACAACCCCACCTTGGAGCCTTGACAATAGCTGTTGTTAAATCTGCTTTCTCAGTCTCTCTCTCTCCATCCCCCTCTATCCCCCTCCATCCCCCTCCTTCCCTCTCCCTCCCTCCCCACCCCCTCTCCGGGGTGAGGTGGCACTTGGAGGTTGAATCCAAGGCATCGCACGTACTTTACAAGTGCTCTACCACTAGGCTGCACCCCGAGCCCAATTCTTATTTTGGGACAGGATCTCTCGAAGTTACACAGGATATCGCTGGCTTTAAACTTGGCAATCTTCCTGCCTCCACCTCCTAAGTCACTGGGATTACAGGTATGCACCATCAAGCCCAGCTGCTCTGTAGTTCTTTTGCTACTTCTGGGTTTTAGTTCAAATGTTGTCTTCTCAGAGGCACTCATTGATGATCCCCATAAGAGAGACCTATTCCTCTTTCTTACCTGTTCTCTGCAGTACATCCTCCCTTCTCTTCTGATACATGTCCACGTTGGTATGTCTTCCTCTGCTAGAACATCAATTATAAGAGGACAGAGATTTGCTCACTGCTGTATCTACCAGGCCCCAAATAGTATTGTTATATACACTCCAAAATTTGTAGTAAAATAAAATTAGTAAAATAAAAATTTTACTAATTATGCATGCAAAAGGTCCTTGGTTCAATTCCTAGCATTCCTCCCCACCCCAACTGTAACAATTGTTTTTGGAGATAAGATGTTTTAATTAACATCAAAATGCCCCCAAACGTTTCTCTACCTTGTATTTCAAATTCTCCTGTTCCTCTGAAAACAAAATGTAATGCTTTCTTGATCATCACTATCTATAAAGAAATTTGTTGTTGTTTTTGTTAGCTGCCATACAGTCAGTGTCCAACTCATAATGACCCTATGTACAACACACAAAACACTAACACTATGCCAAGCCTGGCACTAATGTCAATGCTTCTCTGCTATTCAAAGGGTTTTTAATGGCTGACTGGTTTTTAGAAGTGGGATGCCAGGTCCTTCTTCCAAGCCTACAGCACTTGGTATTCCCCAGCGATCTCCCGTCCAAGAACTAACCAGGCCCAAATCTGCTTAGCTTCCAAAATCTGACAGGATAGGCCACCACAGTGATATGGCTGCAGGCATTAGGAAATTTAGTTGATCTAAAATAAATTTTATTTTGATTTTCCTACTCTTTAATTCTATTCATAAAGCAAAAGATTATAGATAGTCATTTATATTATACTGTTGTTAAGTGCCATTGAGTAGGTGTCTGACTTAGTCACCCTACATACAGCAAGTGAAACATTATTGTTGTGCTTCTCTGCTATTTATAGGATTTTAAATGGCAGATTGTTTTTTGGGAGGGGGTTGCCTGGTCCTTCTCCCAAGCCTACAGCACCTGGTGTTCCCAGGGGGTCTCCCATCCAAGAACTAACCAGGCCCCACCCTGCTTAGCTTCCAAGATCTGAGGGGATCTGATGCCACAGTGGTACGGCTGGAGGCCTATATTTTACTAGCTACTGGGAAATTTTATTTCTATTTTTTTTATGTTATTAACATACTCAATTCAAGGTAGAAGCTGGGCACATACCTATAATCCCGGTGACTTGGGAGGTAGAGGCAGGAGGATGGCAAGTTCAAGGCCAGAGGCAGCCTGTGCAACTTAGGGAGACCCTGACTCAAAACAAAAAATAAAGAAAAATGGGCTGGCAGTGCAACCACATAGTAGAGCACTTGCAAAGTATGTGCACAGCCTAAGTACTGCACAAAACAAAACATAAATAAAATAAAAATCAAGGTATATATTTTGGATGGCAAATCTCAAATCCTAAACTAATCTTTTTCTCTCCCCTATCAACCTGCTCACCTACATCTTTGCTTCAAACAAAACTATTAAGGAAAATCTCTAAAGATTTATTTAGGTCCCAAATAACCTTGTCCCATAGCAAGACCTAAGAAAAGGCACTTCAAGATCTAATCACCACATATTTAGACCAAAATTACTCATGGCTCCCATTTAGGCAATTTGTCCTAAGTCTAAAAATCACTTTTTACTTTTGCTTACTGTCCCTTAGACCTTCTCTGCAAACTGTCTTCAATGTGGACTTGGGAAGTATGGGGGAGGGTAACAAGCCTTAATAGAAAGCTTTCTCATTATCCTCAGAAAGAAGTTAAATTCATCTGATTTGCTTTGGAGCCTGTAATGGGACAGAGTCCCAACTCTGGGGATTTTACTGCGCCTCCAATGTATCTTAGCTGTACCCTGTGTAAACTAAGGACCTTGAAGAAGCCATGCTGTCAAGTGTACAGAAAGGTATTTGGATTATTTTAGATCCTTCTGAGAGCAATGGACCAGCATCCTGCCCCACTTCAAGTATGAGCTGGTTCCTTGTTACTATGGCAATGAGCACCCTATGAAGAGAGATAATTTGCCACTTCACTGAAAATTCAAAGCGTTCTAAAGCTTTGTTTTGTTTTTTCTTTTTTGTTTTTTAACAGGAACGAGGTAGGAGGAGCAGCAGAACCAATTATGGAGCACATTTATAAATTATGAAGACATGTATTTCTTGACTGTGAGTAACAAGACTTTAAGTTGTTTAGTTTACAGGAAAAAAACCAAAGGGAATAACAGGACCAAAGAAAACAAACGTGCTGGGCTGCAGTGCAGCATGCACAGCTCTGCTCCTCACAGAACTCACCATGACAGACTTTTCAGAAGAAACAGGGCTTCAGACTAGTCACCACACAGGAGAAAATCTAGAAAGTTCCTTCCTATGCAACAGTCTGGCTAGAAAGAAAAATCCACTAAAGTAACAGGAACCAATGAAGGCAAATAATGTGCAGGACTGATGATACTGAAATATAAGTTTATTATGTTTATTTTGTGTTGAGTGGGGGTAACAGGCGGTTAAATCTAGAGCCCCATACATATGAGCTAACACTGAGCTACACTCCTAGCCCTCCAGAACACTTTTTGTTTGTCTGCTTGTTTGTTTTGATACAAGGTCTTGCTAAATTGCATAGGTTGCCTCTGGCCTCGAATTTGTGATTCTCCTGCCTCAGCCTCCCAGTAACTGGGATTACAAGTATGCATAACAGCACCCGGTGTTGAAATGTAAGTTTAAAGAAAAGCTGCTGTATCTCCATAAGCTCTCAAAGAGAAATAAAAATATTTACCATTAGTGTAGAATGAATGTTTTGTGTCTCCTCCAAAATTCTTTTTTTTTTTTTTTCCCAGTACTGGGGGTTGAACCCAGGGCCTCGCGCCTGCATCCTCTGCAAGTGCTGGACCACTGAGCTGCACCCCCAGCCCAATTTTTACTTTTAGAGACAGGGTCTCACTAAGTTACAAAGACTACCTCTGGTCTCGAACTTGCGATCCCCCTGCCTCTGCCTCCCGAGCCGCTGGGATTACAGGCGTGCGCCACCATGCCCGGCTTCCTCCAAAATTCTTGAAGCCTAATCCAAAGGTTATTTGGAGGTGGACCTCTGGGGGTGATTATGTCATAAGGATGGAGCCTTCATGAATAGGCCAGCACCCTTATGAAAATGAGACCCAAAACACTCCCTTTTTCCTTCTAAGATGGCCATCTAAGAACCAGGAAACAGGCCCTCACCAGACTCCAAATCTGCTTGCACCTTGATCTGGGACATCTCAACCTCCAGAACTGTGACAAATTTTTGTTGTTTATAAACCACACAATTTATGGTATTGTTATAGCACCCTCAACAGGAAGTGGCCAGGCATGGGGAAGATGGCTGGATATACCTTTCTGAGGAACTCACTCCTGCAGTAATGGTATTAATTCACTCATGAAGACAGAGCCCTCAGGCCCATACACCCTCTTAAAGTTTCTACCTTTTAAGCTGGGCATGGTGTTGCATGCACCTATAATCCCAGTAATCAGGAGGCTGAGGCAGGAAGATTGTGGGTTCCAGGCCAGCCTGGGCTACACATAAATATCCTGTCTCAAAGAGCCAAAAGCCCCACCCTTCACCACTGTTGCATAAAAGATTAAGCTTTCAACAAATGAACTCTGGATAACATATTCAAATCATACCAAGCACATATCCTTGATAAAAAATTTTTAGCAAAGCAGGGATAGACAAAGATGTCTTTACCTTAATAAGAGGAATGTATCAGAAAACTGCATATATAATGTAAAATATTAATTTCATTTCCATATAGAGCCACAAACAAATATGACAGACATTAGAAAAAACAAAAAGGATTAAAATAGCAAAAGAGACAAATCTGTCATTATATCCAAACTCCATATCATCTGCAGTTTAAATTAAATCAAATTAAAAATCATTCGGTCTAATAACTTCAACACACTTAGACTAACATTAAAAAAAATTTAAGAACTGCTACATGACTGAGCAATTTTACTCCTAGGTATGTACTCAATAGAACTCAATACTTGTAACCAAAAATTAACAGTAACACTATTCACATTAGCCAAAAGGTGCAAAAAACCTAGTCCATCAACAATGAATAGATAAATTGTGGTATATACATCCAATGGAAATTATTCAGCCATAAGAAGGAATAAAGAGCTGGGACTGGTAGCCTTGGAGGCTGAAGCACAAGGATTGCCAAATTAGAGGCCAACCAAGGCAACTTAGCCAGATCCTGTCTCAAAATAAATTTAAAAAATTGTTGGGGAGGTTAACTCAGTGCTACAGCGCTTACCTAGCCTGTAAAAGACCCAAATTCAATCTTCAGTACCACAAAAAAGGAATGAAGCCTGCAATCCCAGTTACTCCAGAGACTGAGGCAGGAGGATTGCTTGAGTCCAGGAGTTGAGGGCTACCCTGGGCAACACAGCAAGACTCTGTCTTGAAAAGAAATACACACACACAAACCCAAGGGGGTAAACAAAAAGGAATGAAAAACTGACACATACTACATGGATGAACCTTGAAAACATACAACATGAAAAAAGCCAGATATGAAAGTTCATATATTGTAAAACTCCATTTGCATATAAAGTCCAGAATGGGAAAATGTATAGAAACAGAAAGCAGAGGCAACCACTAGAAGGGAGATGGAGAGTGACTGCTCATGGTTAAGCAGTGGTATCTGAAGATGAAGGGGATGAAAATGTTCTAGAATTACACACAATTATACAATTTTGTGAATACACTAAACACCTATAAACTTTACACTTTAAAAGGTTGAATTTTAGCTGAGTACCAGGGTCCACACCTGTAATCCCAGCTACCCGGAAGGCTGAAGCAAGAGGATTACAGGTTTTGGGGGACAGAGGAAGCCTCTATAACAGTGAGATGGTATCTCAAAATAAAAAAATAAAAAAGGGGATGAGGGAACCAATTCAGTGGCACAGTGTTTGCCTAGCACAAATGAGGCCCTGATTTCAACTCCCCAGCTATTATTGGGGAGTTAGTCCAAGTCCAACTCATAGTGAACGTATGTATAATAGGCAAAACAGTATTATTAGTGCTTCTCCGCTATTCATAGCGTTTTCAATGGCTGATTGTTTTTTGGGAGTGGATTGCCAGTTCCTCTCTCAAACCTACAGCATCTGATGTTCCCAGATGGTCTCCCACCCAAGTACTAACCAGGCCTGACCCTACTTAGCTTCCAAGATCTAATGGGATCAGATGCCACAGTAGTATGGCTGCAGGCCAATTCCCCAGTACTGCACCAAAAGAAAGAAAGAAAGAAAGAAAGAAAGAAAGAAAGAAAGTTAGATTTTATAGCATGTGATTTACATTTTTTAAATTTATAAATATTTTATATTATAAATATTTACATATTTTAAATATTTATGTTTATATATCTTTATATTTATATTTTTATATTATAAATATTTATAAATATTTTTATAAATTTAAAATTTTTAAAAAACAGAACATTTGAGATATCTTTTTTTGTGTGTGGTACTGGGGGTTGAACCCAGGGCCTCGCACCTGCATGCTCTGCAAGTGCTGGATCACTGAGCTGCACCCCCAGCCCATATTTTTACTTTTTGAGACAGGGTCTCACTAAGTTACACAGACTGCCTCTGGTCTCGAACTTGTGATCCTCCTGCCTCTGCCTCCCTAGCCGCTGGGATTATAGGCGTGCACCACCATGCCCGGCGCCAACATTTGAGATATCTTAAAGCTACAGTAATCAAAATAGTATGGCAGTAGTGTTTAATAGTTCAATAAAACTATATTCCAAATGATTAAAGAACTGTATAAAGTGAGAAACTGAATTGAGAAAACTCTGTATCTGAGTGAAAAGGTAGATGCATACATCATAAACAAAAAATTTTAAGTGACAAATGGAGTAAAATATAAAAACCAAAGCTGTCAGATAAAGATTTTATAATCAAGACAAAATACTGACATGTCTGACTAAATACAAGTTATAAACTTTTTGGTTTTTTGAGGCAGGGTGTAGCTATATAGTCCAGGTTGGCCTCAAATTCAAGGAAATCCTTATGCCTCAGCCTCCTGATTGCTGGCATTGCAGGCATGTGCCACTACGCCTAAGTTTAAACTTCTATTTGGAGAAAAGATTATATAAATTTAAAAGACAACAAAAAGAATAAGATAATACTTACAATATACAAAGATGATTAAGTTCCATATGAAATAGTTCACCTATGCCAAATGTAGTGGGAGGACACAATATTTTAGCACAATGCTATTAGTGTAATGCAAGCAAAATGAAAAGAACAAATATAGTTTATAAATACACAGATGTGCTATGTAATAACCAGCAAACGAGATATTTAGGGAAGCATGATGGGTGGAAATACACACACACACACACACACACACACACATATATGTATATGTATATAAAGAGTAGGGAAGGAGAAGTGTGCACATCTTCAACGTTTGAATTTCTGATCACATATACAAAGTTTATAACTTCAAAAATAAATGGAAAAAATCTGAGGGGGCAAAACTGCAGTCATCTGAAGGCCACTGAAGACAGCTCCCTGATTCATAGCATTACAGAGAAAAGATATTAGATATAGAGTTAGGTTCGTTTTTTTCCACTAAAGAAATGATGAGCACCTACTGGTGCCTGGCACAGAGCTAAGCATTGGGACCAGTTAGAAATACTGCAAGCTGATTCAAGCCAAAGACCGTTATGTGCCTACTTTGGGCAGTGATACAAGGGAAATAGGGAAGAGAGGGCAGCTATTCTTTGTAAGAAGGATGGGGCAGAAGTAAATGTGTAAAGCACCTCCCACTTTAAGGTATTTGTGGATAATATCCTCCTGATACTCCTAATAAGGAGGCTGGCTTTTAGCTTAGTTGGTAGAGTGCTGCTCTGTGCATTTTGAGGCCCTGTGTTCAATTCCCAGCACGACAAAAATGGGAGAAGGATCTGGCAGCCCATTCTCGAAATAATCCCAAAAAAACAACCAGCCATTGAAAACCCTGTCTATAGCAGTGAAGCGCTGACATAGTGCCAGGCATGGCACAGTATTAGGGAGTGTTTTGTTTTGTTGTATGTAGGGTCGGGTCACTATGAATCAGACCCCAGTCAAAGGCACCTAACAAAAGCAACATTCTTTATAAGATGGCCAGGTATTCATGATAGATAAAATCTCTCTCTCTCTTTTTTTTTTTTAAATGTGATACTGGGGATTCAGCTCAGGACTTTGTGTATGCCAGGCAAGTGCTGTACCTCTGAGCTACATCCCAGCCCACCCCCTCTTTTTATAAATCCATTTTTTGACAACTCATTGAAGAGAAAGCAAAAGGTTCTTTAACAGCCTTGCTCTTGTAAGTAACTATCTTATTTTTTAAAATCTATAACTTCAGAAAGTCCATATTGCAAAAATCTCTGAATGAAGAAATTTCACAGCAACCCATGATCATCTATCTACTTTTTATCCTTTGGTTTTGTCAAAAGATGAATAAAAACACAACTATAATAACATTAGCAGTTAGTCCAAAGGAAAAATATTTTAGCAAATCAGAGATATTTTCAATTTTGGATTAATCTACATCGGCTTCTTTTTGCAGTTGACATGTTCCCATTTTATCACAGCCATCTGCCATCTGAATAATACCCCAGTTTTTGCAAAAGTTTTAATAAAGTCTATGTCTGTATATTTAAAACTATAAATTTTCTCACCTTAAAGTTTATTTTTAAAAAATCATCCACTATGAGAATGTAGATATAAAAAGAACATTTTGCCCAAAAACTCACCCTACCATTTTGCTTACGGCATTTCAAAAAAGTGAGAGTATCCCACCATCCTAAAGCTGACCATGTTACCATGTAGGGCTGAGAAAAGGAGCTTGTTGAGGGCTGGTCAAGCAGGCAATCACTGTCACCTTCCACAAGGTCCTGTGCTTGAGCAAGCTTTTCAAAAACCTACCATGACATACTCCCTGAGCTGTGTCAACAAGACCTCTATAGATTTGCTATTTCAAATGTGCCTGCAGCAGTTCCACTGTGGCGTCTGATCCTGTCAGATCTTGGAAGCTAAACAGGGTCAGACCTCGTTAGTACTTGGATGGGAGACTGCCTGCGAACACCAGATGCTATAGGCTTGGGAGAAGGACCCAGCAACCCACTCCCAAAAAACAATCAGCCACTGAAAACCCTATGAATAGCAGAGAAGCTCTAACAATGTTTCTGCCTGTTGTACATAGGGTTGCTATGAATCAGACCCCAACTCAACAGCATCTAACAATAACAAATTTCAAATGCATGATGTGGGCAATGCCAAACCAAGAATGAGTCAGTTTCTGAGGAAGGTATTTTGGCAAGCATGGTGTCTGAAGGACCCAGCTAATCCAAGACAGCCCCATTTTTCATGTAAGGTAATATGTTAAATATCTAATTCAAGGTGATTTAACATTTGTACTCTAATGCCAGGCTCCATGGTACACACCTGTAACCCCAACTACTGGGAATGCTGAGGCAGGAGAATCCCAAGCTCAAGGCCAGAGGCAGCCTGTGCAATTTAGTGAGACCCTATCTCAAAATAAAAAAAATTAAAAAGGGGCTGGGGGGTGCTGCTCAGTGGTAGAGCACTTGCCTAGCATGCATTAAGCCCTGGGTTCAACCCCTTCAGTACTGGGGGAGGGAGGGAGGAAAACACTTGAACTGAAGATATTTTTCATAGAAATAAAGTTCACAGAGCTGGGCACGGTGGCACACGTATGTAATCCCAGCGGCTTGGGAGGTGAAGGCAGGAGGATCTCAAGTTGAGACCAGAGGCAGTCTGCGTAACTTACCCAAACCCTGTCTCAAAAAGTAAAAAAATGGGCTGAGGGTGCAGCTCAGTGGTCCAGCACTTGCAAAGCATGCAAGCACAAGGCCCTGGGTTCAACCCCCAGTACCACCGGAAAAAAAAAAAAAAAAGTAAGTAAGTAAGTACACAAAAATTCCTCTTAGATACCATAGAATGTTGGTCCTGAGCATATAATCACATATAACAAACTGGTCCAACTGTCTTTTCATCCCTTCTAAGAAAGAGAAGCATACCTTCCCAGGGCAATCACTACAAATCACACAGGACTAAAAACGAAACATGTTTACAACCATACCACCCTAGCATCCGATCTTGTCAGATCTTGGAAGGTAAGCAGGTTTGGGCCTGGTCAGTACTTGGATGAAAGAACATCTGGGAATACAAGGTGCTGTAGGCTTTAGAGAAGGACCTGACAGCCCATTCCTGAAAACAATCAGCCATTAAAAACCCTATAAATGGCAGAGAAGCACTGACAATAGTGCCAGGCATAGCACAGTGTCAGGTAGTATCTCATTCTATTGTACATAAGGTTATTGAGTCTGGACCCAACTCCAGGGCACTTAACAAGGAAAAAAACAAAACGGCAATTAGCTCATTCAGAATCCAACCTAGATCTCACTACATTAACATGGGGGTGGGGGGAAGGGGTAACACCACCAAAGATGATGGTGAGGAAGAGGAAAATGAAAAGAGGGACAAAGGCCCATTTTATATGAATGGTTTAATAAAAATTACCAACTGGATATTCCTATACACTGGATCTTTAGAAGCATTGCCATCTTCCCAACTTTAAACCAGGATGATCACTGACACAGATATTTTAATTCACATGTCCATTAAAAAAAAAAAAAAGGAACTTGAGTTAGATATTTATTTATTCTTTTTAGTCAAAACTGTCAGCCTTGAACCACAAAAAATGTTTAAGTGTGTGTGTGTGTGTGTGTGTGTGTGTGTGTGTGTGTATAAGGGATGGGGCTATAGCTCAGTAGGAGACTGCATGGCTAGCATGTGCAACTACCTGGATTCAATTCCCAGAATGGGCAGGGCAGGGGGGATTACCAGAGGTCATCTGGTTCAACATCTACAAATGGTTACTTCTCTATGGAAATGAAAACTCTCCTCCTAGGATCAGTAAGATCTTGACTGCATCTATGTATGACTTACAAACTAACTGAAGATTGGCTAGGTCTATTTGAACCTACTTAAATTCTTGAAGTTACTTATTTCTATAAAGAATCCTATATCAGACTTCTGGGTAAAGATGGTGAACTAAATATACAGTGCTGTGTTGAAGACCAAGGAATTTTCTTTTCTTTTTTCTTTCCTTTTGTGGTACTCGGGGGCTGAACCCGGGCCTTGCACATACTTTGCAAGTGCTCTGCCACTGAGCCATTCCCCTAACCCCTTTTTTATTTTTTAAATTGAGACAGAATTTCACTAAGTTAAAGTAGGCTGCCTTCTGGCCTTGAATCTGAGATCCTCCTGCCTCTGCCTCCTGAGCTGCTGGGATTATAGGCTTGGGCCACCACGCCCAGTCAGAATTTTTTGTTTTTAAGACATATAGTCAGAAGGATGAAGAAAACTGGAGATTACAGCCAGGAATTTTTGAAAGCAGGAAAATAAATGAATGAAGAAAAGGGGTCAGAGAATACTGAATCCCTAGGAAAGCAACAGGCTGAGGTTTAGCTCTGTTGGTAGAGTGCCTGCTCTGCACTCTCTGAGGAGCCAGGTTCCATCCCCAGTGCCACAAAAATGGGAGAAGGATGTGGCAGTCCACTCTTGAAAACAATCCCGAAGCAATCAGCCATTGGAAACCCTATGACGGTCACTATGAGTTGGACTGGACTCGATGGCAACTAATAACAATAAGCAAGCATCAGAAAATATTCCTTTAAAGGCTCAGAAACTGGAAGTCCCAAGGATAAAACAGAAATGACTGACAGAATAATTTCTGAAATACAGTCCATTTCCCAGATCCTCTCATTCTTTTGTTTAGGCAAGCCCCCAAAACCCCCACCACTACAAAACCTCAAGGTTTTCTCTGAGCGGGTTAAAACAGAGGTTATCTGAACTACTGAACACCATGTAAGATTGTTAAGTAGTAAGATGGCCATTAGCAGGCAATATGGAGGAAAACGGATCCTGCTGTTTGGCGATGATGGATGAAGCCATGTATATGTATATCTCTAAGGACATTGGGAAGACATTTTCTAATGAGTCCCACCCCCTAATCCAAGCCATTGAGCCAATTTACAAAACAAAGACCCTAGGCGTAAGTCACACTAGGTGCCCAAAGTTGGGTACAGCCCAGTTTGAGTAAAACTAAAGGGAACATGGCCCAACCTCTTTTTCTTCCTCTCTACTTCTCACCCTCCATTCTTCTCTTTTCTCTCCAGCAACCTTGTGCATACCTCTCCCTTCTCTCAGGCCTGCCATCTCCGTCTATCCCAGGCATCTTTCCCTCTAAAAGTCTGATTTAGCTCTTCTGTTCTCTAAAGAAAAACCTTCTCCTGGGGAATAGGCATTTCCTAATGCCGAGTCACTCAGGGAACCCCAGTATTTCCAAGTTCCTTTTCAGGTTTACTTAAGCTTCTCCAGGTGCTCAGTTTTCCCTGTGATTATCCCTTAAAGGTGCACTATCCTTAGTAAACCTTGTCTATACTTTCTACTGGGCTGGGATTTAGCTCAGTTGGTAGAGCACTGCGCTGCAGTCTCTGAGGTCCCGAGTTCAATTCCCAGCACTGCAAAAATGGGAGAAGGGCCTGGCAATCCACTCCCAAGGCAATCCCGAAACAGTCAGCCATTGAAAACCCTATGAGAGTCGCTATGAGTCAGATACCGACTGGATGGCACCTAACAACAACAACAACATACTTTCTACTGGGCTGGGATTTAACTCAGTTGGTAGAGCACCGCTCTGCAGTCTCTGAGGTCCTGAGTTCGATTCCCAGCACTGCAAAAATGGGAGGACGTGGCAACCCACTCCCAAGGCAATCCTGAAATAATCTGCCATTGAAAACCCTATGAGGGTCGATATGAGTCCGACACGACTTGACTGCACCTAACAACAACATACTTTCTACTTGGGAGAAGGACATAGCAATCCCCTCCCAAAGCAATCTGAAACAATCAGCCACTGAAAACCCTATCAGGGTCACTATGAGTCAGACCTGACTCAATTGCACTTAACAACAACAACATACTCTCTACTATAACTTGTGTGTTGGGTATAAATTCACTTATATGCTGAATACAAGGACCAAGATTTTGCTGCCATATTGCCAGCCTCCTAGCTCTGGACCTGCCAACCAGCAAGCTCTCTTCTCTGGACCTCTCTCTGGTAATGTGATGAACTAATTAAGAACCAGCTCCAAAATACCACTGACCTTAGCTCTGACTACCAGCATCTCTTTCAAAAGGTGGACAGTTAAGCCTTTATTTCTAGACAGGGAAAATTGAAAGAGACTTCTCCAGGAATCTTGATTACAGGAAAAGTGTAAAGACACTGAAAATTTCCTGAACTAAACATGCCACCCCACAGTAAAGCTTAGGGTTAGTTAGCTGATATGGCCTACTTGCATATTCAGAGTTTCCAATCAGCTTTTCAGAATCCCATTCTTGAATAGGAAGAAACTATGGATAATTATTAGATGTAGTGGTATATGTCTGTAATCTCCATACCTAGGAAGTAGAAGCAGGAGTATCCAGAGTTCAGAGATAGCCTGGGCTACATACTGAATGTGAGGCCAATATGGGCTACAAGGGAGGGAAAGGAAAGAGAAAAAAAGGAATGGGGACTGGAGGGGGTAAGGAAAAGGGGGGAAAGAAGATAGGAAGAAAGAAAAGGAGAAGAAAAGAAAGAAAGAAAACACTTGCCAAATACAGTGGCATTCACCTATAGCCCCAGCTTCTCAGGAGGCTGAAACAGAAGTATCTGTAATCCTAGCTACTCAGGAGGCAGAGGCAGGAAGATCACAATTCAAGTCCAGAGGCAGCCTGTGCAACTTAGCAAGACCCCGTCTCAAATAAAACAGGTGAGCTACAGGTGCAGATCAGTGGTAGAGCACTTACCTAGCATGCTTTGAGGCCCTGGGTTTGACACCCCAGCAGTGGGGAAAAAAATTAAAAGAAGAAATGAAAAACTAAAACAGAAAAGTATCAAAACATTAGCAGATGACTACAGACAATGTGGGCTGGGATTCAGCTCAGTTGGTAGAGCACTGCGCTGCAGTCTCTGAGGACCCAAGTTCAATTCCCAGCACCACAAAAATGGGAGAAGGACCTGACAATCCACTCCCAAGGCAATCCCGAAACAGTCAGCCATTGAAAACCCTATGCGGGTCGCTATGAGTCGGATACCGACTCGATGGCACCTAACAACAACAACAACAGACAAGGTATTACCTGAGTAGCAGCAGTAGAAGAAAAGAATAAGGGAGCAAAAAGAAGAGGAGAAAGTCATCACCAAAATAACTCAGATACAGTTCACAGATTGCAAATGTTCATCAACTACTCAACATCAGTGGGCTCATCACATCAACGCACATTATTGTAAAATTTCAAACACAGAACAAATAAAAGAACTAATCACATAAAGAATGTTGTTGGTGCTGGGTGCCACCAAGTTGGGTCCGACTCACAGTGACCCTATGTAAAACAGAACAAAACACTTCCCAATTCTGTGCCAAGCACATGATCTTTTTTATGTTTAAGCACATTGTTGCAGACACTGTGTCAATCCGCTTAGTTGAGGGTCATCCTTTTTCTCATTGACCCGCCACTCTCCAAAATATGATGTCCTTTTCCAGGGATTGGTCCCTCCTGACTACATGTCCAAAATATGTAAGACACAGTCTAGCCATCCCAGCTTCCAAGGAGCACTCTATTTGCACTTCTTCTAGGACAGATCTGTTGGTACTTTTGGCAGTCCATGGTATATTCAATATTTGTCTTTGGCACTATAATTCAGAAGCATCAGTTCTTCTCCTGTCTACCTTATTCAACATCCAGCTTTTACAATCATATGATGCAACTGAAAATGCCATGGCAAGAGTCAGGTGCACCTTCATCCTCAATGTGACATCTTTACTTTTGAACACTTTAAAGAGGTCTTTTGCAACAGTTTTTTCCAATGCAATGTGTCTTTTGATTTGACTGCTGCTTCCATGGGTGTTGATTGTACAACCAAGTAATACAAAATCTTGGACAACCTCAATCTTTTCCCCATTTATCATGAAGGTGTGTAGTTACCCAGTTGTAAGGATTTTTGTTTTCCTGATGTTGAGGCACAATGTGGTTCCTGTATGTTCCATCTACTGACTTCCATGTGTATAGTCACCATTCATGTTGGTATAAAAACATATTTGCAATGAAATGGTCATTGATCTGAAAAAATTATAATCATGTGATCTCCAGCATTGTTTCTGTCATAAAGGCCATACTTTCCAACTACTGAGGAGTTGTCTTTTTTTCCAACTTTTGCATTCCAGTTAACAGTAATTATCAGTACATCCTGATTGCATGTTCAATCTATGTCAGATTGTAGAAGCTGGTAAAAATCTTCTCTATCTTCATTTGTAGTCTTAGTGACCCTATGTATAGCAGAACAAAACAATACTCAACACTGTGCCATGCATATGATTCTTTTTTGTTTGAGTTCATTGTCGCAACCACTGTTTCTTCTCATTTTGAGTGTGCCACATCAGCAAATGGAGGTCCCAAGGGCTTTACTCTATTCCCATCATTAAGGTCAACTCTATTTTGAGGAGGCAATTGTTCCCCACTCATTTCTTGAATGCCTTCCAGCCTGGGGGTCTCATTTTCCAGCACTGTATTTGACAATGCTTCTCTGCTATGATAGGTATTTTAATAGTTAATTGTTTTGGGCGTGAGCTGTCAGGTCCTTCTCCCTAGTCTGTCTTAGAATGGAAGCTCAGCTGAAACTTGTCTACTGTGCGGAGCCCTGTTGGTATCTGAAATACTGGTGGCATAACTTTCGTCATCACAGGAACACGCAAGCCCCCATAGCATGGCAAGCTGACAGCCACATGGGGACATAATGAATAAGGAATCCAAAGGGCTCTGGGTTTCAAGAGCAATGCAAAAGCAGAAGAAACTAGAAAGCAATGGAGCTTACCTTTAAAATATCAAAAAAGAAAACAAAAACATTTCAAGCTGGAATTCTATACCCATCCAAACAATTAAAAAGTAAGCACAGAATAAAACATCTTCAGAGATTAAAGGTGCAGGAAGGTAAAATATTCCATTCCAAAGGTATTTCTTTGGCTTACTCAGAAATGGTACATCAGAAAAATTGTACACCTGTGCAGACACAGGAAAGCTATCCTTTTGTAAAAGAAATTTACATTTATCTCCTTTAGTAAACAGTGGATCCAGACACAGGCTTTTCTAGCTAATACTCACTCCTCTCCCCTTTCTGCCTAGGGAGAAAAATAGACATTGGTGATCTGATACCTGATCAGAGATTACGACAAGTTACCTAAAAGACTTGCTCACACCTTTAATGTCTGAAGATATCTTATGCCTTTACCTCTTAATTGATTGCTTGGCTGGGTATAGAATTCTAGCTTGAAAAGACAAATAAGATAAACCTTGCTTGCTATGTACACACTTCCCCTCAACCTTTCATAGCCTGTTCCACTTCTTTTTTCCCTAAGACACCCAAACCCCTATCTCTTTGTTAAGGTTTATGTAAGTTTCAGCCCTCTTGTACATCTTTGAGTCATATACTGAATGTGAGCAGGGTCCTATGCTTATCCATGTAATAAAATTAGTTATGTTCCTTTTTTAGTTACTATTGTCAGTTTATTTCATAGATTAAAACTATCAGAACTTCAGAGGGAATACAGTACATTAATTACTTTCCCTGAGGTTGGGCACGGTGGCACACATCTGTAATCCCAGCACTTGGGAGGCTAAGGCAGGAGGATTGATTAGAGTTCAAGGCCAAGTTGGTCTACAGTGAATTCTAGGCCAGCCTGAGCTATAAAGTGAGACCCTATCTAAAACAAAACAAAATAAAACAAACAAACAAAAACAATAAAAACAACTTTCCTATGAATTCTTTCTCAGTCAGGGCCTAGGACAGTATCTTTTGCCAAAATAAAAAACTAAACTGGGGATATAGTGGGCCTGCCTAGCATGCACAGGCACCTGGGTTTGATCTCTACCACTGCAAAATAAAGTAAAATAAATAAATAAAACTAAACCAAGAATAAAAAAGATATATGATCTAGAAAACAAGAAACCCAACACAAAGAGGCAAAGTATCCCCAAGATGCTGACAAAGCAAGTCCCAGGATGACACACAAGCACAGAAACAGTAGACAAGCTACAGATTTCCAGAACACCTCTTCAGGAATACAAAGCTATTAGAATACTCTAAACATTTCACATTCCTGAAGGGAAATCTGGACAAGTTGCTATCTGAACAAAATTAAAGTTAATAGAAAAATAAACAAAAAAATATACATTTCTAGGAAAACCAAAAGTTATATGTTAAGTAAAAGTGGTCACAGAATTACATGACTTAACTATGAACCATACTTTCAGTTTAGTTTAGTTTTGTTTTGTTTCCGATTTTTCTTTTTCTTTTACCTTTTTTTCTTTGTTTGTGAGACAGTCTTGCTTTATAGCCCAGGCTGGCCTGGAACTTTCTGTGAAGAGCAGGTTGGCCTCAATTTGCACTGATCCTCTTGCCTTAGCCTCCAGGCACTGGAAATACAGGCACGTCCTACCACACCCAGCTTGCACTTTCCGTATTAATATGTTAACACCAAATAATAATCTAAGCAGTATTATGAATACATATATTGGAGAATGGAGATCAAAAACATTCCTGAGGATGAGGATAAAGAATGAAATCCTCATATGTCATAATAGGTAGCCTGCAGCTGTAGCTCTGTGACATTCGATCCTGTCAGATCTCAGAAGCTAAACAGGGTGGGGCCTGGTTAGTACTTGGATGGGAGACGGCCTTGGAACACCAGGTACTGTAGGCTTGGGAGAAGGACCTGGCAACACACTCCCAAAAATCAGTCTTCCATTGAAAACCCTATGAACAGATAAGCACTGATACTAGTGTTTTGCCTGTTCTATGTAGGATCACTATGAGTTGGATACCAACTAGACAGCACCTAAAAACAACAACATGTCATAATAGAAAACTGAAAGATCATACTTGAAGCAGAGAAATCAAGAAACCAGAATATAAGAATTCTGTTAAGAACATGGAGGTAAGAAATCAGAATATAAGAATTCTGTTAAGAACATGGAGGTAAAAAATCAGAATATAAGAATTCTGTTAAGAACATGGAGGTAAATGCAAAAAATAAGCTAAAACAAATGAAAGCATTTTCTCTAGGAGGGGAAATTGGGGGCTAGAGGGAGGATGAGAAATACTGTTGTTTTTCAAACTAAATCTTAGTTACTGACTAAGCTACATGCATCTTAATACCTTGATTAAAAATACAAAATAAAAACATGAAAATAGCAATAAAAGTTCAAAATATTTTAGTTTATAATTCCTTTCTCAAGTGAATAATTTTCCCTAAAATAATTTCTTCTTTCATTGTAATCTCCGATTTTTCTACAATAAAAATATATTACATGTATAATAAAAACTATACATCTGATTGTGTTTCATATTCCAAACCATCTATAACTACAACTATTATTTTCAGATGTTCCTATATCATACATACTCAATGTGACTCACCTCAGGAAAAGAGGGGTTACCTCAGTAGTTTACATCTTTAATAATGTACTCAAGTGACTCATTATTTCACAGTAGTTTCCCTCTAAAAGCTAACATTCTTTTAAAGCACTATAGGAAAGACACTGAGAAACTGAAATGATAAACACAACTCTAAATAGTGTCCTAGTGGGCTGGGATTTAGCTCAGTTGGTAGAGCGCTGCGCTGCAGTCTCTGAGGCCCTGAGTTCAATTCCAGCCCTGCAAAAATGGGAGAAGGGCCTGGCAATCCACTCCCAAGGCAATCCCGAAGCACTTAGCCATTGAAAACCCTAGGAGGGTTGCTATGAGTCGGATACCGACTCGACAGCACCTAACAACAACAATAAATAGTGTCCTAAGGTGGAACCAACTCTGATTTCTTTCATACTTTTATTATTCTCAACACAAAAGTTGTTTTTTGTTTTTTCCTGCAGTAGTAGGGAGGTAGAACCTAGGCTCCCATACATGATAGGCAAGTGCTCTACCACTGAACTACCCTCGCCCCTTTTTTATTTTTTTGAGGCAAGATCTCACTAATTTCTGCAGACTTCTTCAAAACTCAAAATCCTCATGTCTCAGCCCCCTAAGTCACTATTACAAGTGTGTGCCACAGTGCCATGCTAAATTTAATGGTTTTAGTATGCAAATGTAAATTGCAATATGCAATGTACTATCTTAAATGGGACACCATTTGTTTTTAGTTTACATTTTTAATATAACTTTAAGGCTGAATCTTACCTAGCTAGAAAAGTTATGGTCAGAGTTTACAAAACATGGTTCAGATGGTAAATGCTGCCTTATCTGTTCACCTCCAGATAGGACAGTGCAGGGTATAGGACACTTAAGGAAGAATTTGCTTAGCACAGAGAATTGAGCCATTCTGCAGATAGAATGTAGTCCAGCCAACACAGCTACATATGTTTTCACTTATTGCCTTCAGAGTGATTTGATTTGCTTGAATTTGGTATAGAATCATTTCTAGATCTGAGGAAAACTAAACAAGGGTTTACAGCTTGTTACACTGGTAGGCAGGGAGCCATAGAGAAATTCTAATTTAAAAACGATTTGTTTTGCACTTAATATTAAGATAGGCAAACCTGAGAGCAGAGTTTATCTTTCTCATCTTTATTCTGCCTAATGGTGGCAAAGATTATCTTCTTTCTGTTACTAATTAGTATGCGCTGCTGTTTCAGGAACTGGCCTATAAGTTCATGAGCACTTCCCACTTCAATTGAACACCAGTAAAATACTACGGACATGAACTGCTATTTAAATTTTTCTCTCAAACTGGCAACAAAACCAAGTTTTTTCCTTAAAGTCAAATTACATTTTGCCAATTTACACAGAAAACAAACTTCCAGATTAGTGGCTGTTACCAACTTAATTTTACTCAAAACTTCATGTTCACACTGCAGTACATTAGGTAAATTATACTAATCTCGTGGAGCTTCTAGAAAGCTCACTTCAGGAAAGTTCATGTAGTTTCTTGCCACCTCCATCTACTCCCATCTTACCCTCCCCTAAAATGCAGCTCAAGAAGTTTTTTGTTTTGTTTTTGAAACAGCTTGCTTTTTCCATCCTGAGTTTTCCCAACTCTGCCAGTGACTAAGTCTCCTCTTGGGAATAGCTGCCTTATTATCACTATTAAAAACAGTCACTCCTAATACTGACTGATAAGAATCTGGAAACTCATTGTAACTTCGGGAATGCAGATCCCACCCTACCCAATCTAAAGATAAATGTACTACAAATGGAATAACTGACTCAACCACAGGACATCACTGGAGCAGTCTCTGTGCTCCATTTAAGGTACTGAATTTTGTGTGTATTCCTAATTCTTACTAAGAATTTGTTGCTATTTCCTTCTTTATAACCAGTTAACCCATGAATTACTAAGGGTCAAGCAAGAAAAAGAAAGAAAGAAAGAAAGAAAGAAAAAAGAAAAAGAAAACACCCCAAAACTCAGCAGCAAATGCACCCAGATTTTTAAGGTAATACAAGCCTCCCAACTGCCATCTGTTTCAGAAGTATTTTGTGCAGTACATGTGTCATGTGGGTAACTTTTGTTCTTGGCAAGCTAGTCTTGCTTGGAAAACCACCAGCAGATAACCTCAAATAAGAGGTCTTTTCCTTCATCCCTCATATGGAACACCTGCTAACAAATTTAATTCTTACAGAAAGTATACCCAAAATAAAGATGAAAATCAAAAGAAATATACATTTAAAAAATAGATGATCATAAATTTGCTTTTGCCATCACCATTTTGGTTCTATCTGGCTTACTCAGTATATGAGGAATATGACATAACCACAGTCCATCACTCTGGAAACCCAAGATGCCGCCAGAGCTGACTACCTCATCCACATACAGCCCCTCTCCTTCCAACAGTGGTGTCAATAAAGGATTTTTCCCAACAACCAGGACCAACCTGGGCCATTTAACTGTTCTTGTACCATAAACTCTTTTGGCAGTGTACAGTATAAAGGATATTCTCAAAATATTTTAAAGCAAAGCACATATACATATATTCATACAGAGGGAAAACCAATTATATTAAAATATAGTGAAGGCTGGCCATGGTGGCATATGCCTGTAATCCCAGCACTGGCGAGGCAGAGGCAGAGGCAGGAGGATCACAAGTTCAAGGCAAGCCTGGACTACACAGCAAGCTCCAGACCAGCTTCAGCTTCATAGTTAGAAGCTGTTTCCAAAAAATGAAAGGAAGAGAATGGAAGGGAGGGGAAAGGAAGGGGAAGGAAAGTGAAGGGAGGACAGGGGAGGAGGCAAGGGGAGAGGGAGGAGGAGGAAAGAAAAGAAAAGGAGTGAAGGTATTTTCCAAAAGTCATGGTATTATTAGTAGTAGTAGGGGTTTTTTTGGTTTTTTGTTGTTGCTGTTGTTGTTATTGTTTTTCTTGTGTCTTTGTGTTTTTGTTTTGGTTTTTTTGAGGCAGAGTCTTGCTATGTAGCCCAGAATAGCCTCAAACTCACGATCTTCCTGCCTCAGCCTCTGAAGTGCTGGGATTGCAGGAATGTGCCACCATCTTCAGTGACTTTTTCCTTTTTAATACATTAAGTAAAAAGCTCTAATGACAAGTTTATTAGCTACCATAATTTCTAAATGGAGATCAACATAAATATTTTCAAAATCTCTGCAACAACCATGCTTGGGAAAGAGATTATTCATAATTTCTATTGATGACAATGTCATAGGTATTGCCATTATTACTGTGGTCATAAGGAAGTACTAAATTTCATTAGAAATTAGTGAAAATAAGTACTGTTTGTAATTTTACCATTCAAATACATAGACCCCTAAAGTCAATTAAAGCACAATCATTGCAGAGCATTTAAAAAGGGATTACTATTACCTTCTGAAATCTATTTAAAGATAAAGGAACTAAGGAGGAACTGATGATACTGGGTGCCTGACGTATTTTGACCTCCAAATCAGTGGGTATTGTTCTGACATTTGATTTTCTGTCATGCGATCTCCAGCATCGTTTCTGTGACCAAGGCCCTACTTTCCAACTACCGAGATGCATTGAGTCCAGTTTTTGCACTCCAGTCACCAATAATTATCAGTACATTTTGATTGCATGTTCAATCTATTTCAGATTTCAGGAGCTGGTAAAAATCTTCCTTATCTTCATTTGTAGCCTTAGTGGTGGATGGGTAAATTTGAATGATAGTGATAATTAACTGGCCACCCTTGGAGGTGAATGGACATTATTCCATCACTGACAGCATTGTACTTTAGGACAAATCTTGAGATATGGTTTTTGGTAATGAATGCAACCCTCTTTCTCTTTATCATTCCCAGCATGGTAGACCATAAGATTATCTGATTCAAAATGGCCCATGCCAGTCCATTTTAGCTCACCGATGCCTAGAATGTTGATGTTTATGTGCTCCATTTCCCTTTGACCATTTCTAATTTTCCTAGATTCGTACTACACACTTTCCATGTTTCAATTATTCATGGGTATTTACAGTTGTTCCTTCTCATTTTGAGTCATGCCACATCAGCAAATGGAGGTCTGTGAGGCTTTTACTCCATTTCCATCAATAAGGTCAACCGTAGGCAACTATTTCCCAGTCATCTTTGAGTGCCTTCCAACCTGAGGAGCTCCTTTTCCAGCACTATATCTGACAGTGTTTCTCTGCTAGTTATAATGTTTTCAATGGCTAATTGTTTCGGGAGTGGACTCCCAGGTCCTCCTCCCTAGTCTGTCTTAGTCTGGAAGCTCAGCTGAGACCTGTCCACCATGGGTGATCTTGCTGGTATCTATAATACTGGTAGTATAGGTGTCAGCATCACAGCAACTAGTGAGCCTCCACGGTACGGGAAACTGACAGAGATGTGAGGGTGATCTACTGCAGACATGTTAATATTACAATGATGAATGCAAACACATTTTAATTGACAAGGAACAATATACAGAAAATATAGTAAGTAGTCCAAGGAACACAAAAGGGTAGAGTACAAAGCAGATTTGCCCAACACTAAGAGCAGAAAAAAGAATCATTATCTGCCATGCCCTCCTGTCACACCCTTTTATCTGTAGCCATAACTGCAAGCTGTTTAAAAGACAATGGCAATGTTATTGAGAGTACCTTCATGCTGTGCCAAAGCACATATACATAGCAATTCAGAACAATCAGTCATACTTTCATGAGAGCAAAGAGTGCAGCCAAATGAATGGGTGGATATCATATTAAACAATCTCAGAATTAGCTACTAGGATATAGGAAAAAATGATCCTAATGTCACTGCTAATTTCCCTTCCTCCTTCACACAATAAAAATTTTTACTATATGAAAAGCAGGACTTGAAAAAGAGTTCTTCCCTTTTACAAAAACCTAAACGTGGCCTGCTTATAAGCACAAAGATTTGAAAGACTGTATATTTATCTCCTTGTATAATCTGTAAACTTAAAAGTATATGCACTGGATGATACATTTGATATCATATAATTTTCAAAAAGAAAATGCTGTGCAGGAACTATAGTGAAAAACCTTTAAAAATATATAGGTATTACAACTCTAGAGAATACTGTGTGTTTCAATCACTTAATATAAGTGGAAATTAAATGCAACATGCAGCAACATAAAGATATTCAACTGCTTTTATTCCTCAGGAAACAAATTATCAGTGGTTTTCCTGATTCCACTTTCCCAATTATAATTAAGTCCAAAACATTAAACAATTATTATTATTAGTAGTAGTAGTAGTAGTAGCAGCAGTAGTAGTAATGGGGGTTGAACCCAGGGTCTCGGGCTTGCATACTTTCAAAGTGCTATACCACTGAGCTGCACCCCCAGCCCTTTTTTTTTTTTTTTTTTTTTTACTTTTTGAGACAGGGTTTCACTAAATTACGCAGACTGCCTCTGGTCTCGAACTTGCGATCCTCCTGCCTCTGCCTCCGGAGTCACTGGGACTACAGGCATGTGCCACAGCGCCCAGCAAGCAATTATTTCTTAAAGTTTAGTGTTCACATCACAGCACCTTATGGTGTACTCCCAAGCACAGTATAAATAAACGTAAATTGCTTTTTAAATGATTGAGAAAAGAGGAGGACTATGTATTATATACACATACATACTTAAACAGACCTTTAAGCTAGAATGGAAAGTTCATTTGGTAAACACTGAGATACTGTACTATGATATCAAACACATTTAAACAAGCAGCACTTTATCACTATGGCTTGCCAATATTTTATTCAATGTATTCAGTCTACATTAATCACTTTATTTAATGTCTTGTTGATTGGCTTCAAGGCAAAAATTAGGAAAAGGATGAAAACAGAGCTTCAACAATGATTACTATGACTTCACAATCAAATCAACATAGACTTACACATTATACATAAAACATAAAAACATACTTAGCAGTAAGGTGGAAGAAAGTAAAGGATAAAATTCAGATCTTGAGACAAATCCTACTATTGAATTGATTCAGTGAAGATTTTTATAAAAAAGCAATTCTATTGCTGGTACTCCTAAGACACACTTTTCAAAGTCTTTCAGTTGCAGTTATAATACACTAACATGACTTATATTTTAGGTTCATTAATTGCTAGTGCAAGAGAAATCTATTGTTCAAACTAAACTGAAATAGGAGTTAAAAGCAGAATGTCTTCTCAGGCTATTTTCTAAAAGAATCACAAAAGATTAAAACTCCTCTTGGAGAGTTTCCTGCCCTGATTTACTCTAATGACAGGAACCAATTATTGTGATTTTCACCACAAGTACGAAAACAAAGTAGGTAATAGAGGGTGGCATCAAAGCCAGGGCCTCCTGCATGCTAACCATGTACTCTACTGAGACAGATTATGGGAGACTCCACCTTCCCCAAGGACTAGAGTTTAGTTCAGTTGGTAGAGTGCCACTCTGCACTCTATGAGGCCCTGGGTTCGGTCCTCAGCATCACAAAAATGGGAGAGGACCTGTCAACCCACTCCCAAAATGATTCTGAAATAATCTGCCATTGAAAACCCTATGAATAGCAGAGAAGCACTGACATGGTGCCGGGGAAGGCACAGTGTTGGGGAGTGTTTCATTTTGTTGTATATAGGCTTGCTATGAGTAGGACCCGGGCTGGGATTTAGCTCAGTTGGTAGAGCGCTGCTCTGCAGTCTCTGAGGTCCCTAGTTCAATTCCCAGCACCACAAAAATGGGAGAAGGACCTGGCAATCCACTCCCAAGGCAATCCCGAAACAGCCAGCCATTGAAAACCCTGTGACGGTCGCTATGAGTCTGATATCAACTGGACGGCACCTAACAACAACAACATGAGTAGGACCCAACTCAATGGGACCTAATCACCACCACCTTCCCCCAAAGTGACATGCTGTTGTTGTTAGCTGCCATCGAAGTCAGTGTCCAACTCATAGCAACCCTACATATAACAGATGAAATACTATTGTTAGTGCTTCTCTGCTATTCACAGGGTTTTCAATGGCGGATTGATTTTTGGGAATGGGTTGCCAGGTCCTTCTCCCAAAAAAGGGATATACATATCATATATATTTTTGTTTTCTGTAAGGGCATTTGGCTTGGGGTAAGTACTGAATATGGTTTACTGGAAAAGTATGTTAATTTTATGATGGGATCATAGTTATAAGCACTTCTTAATATTTTTTCCTTCCAAAGGACAAGGTGTCAGGTATTTGTGACAGCAAGCAGCTCAGTTGCTTGATTTACAGTTGTCAAATCCTGCCTCCTGCCCAGCCTCAGTGATAACTGCACTAGTTTAGGCATGAGACCAAGGCCACATCAGGGCTTTACTGTTACCCTCACAGCCCCCGGAACTGCTTGAGCTATGAATTACATTGCTGCTGCTCCCAAAGTCCCATCAAAAGCAATGGCAACTCCTATTTCAATCCCAATGCTTTCACAGAAGCCATGGAAAACAAAGATCAAGCAGCTGCTTCTTTGATGATCCAGAAAGCTGTTATCATGACTGCAAGCTGTGACTGCTTTAAATATCCATTGACTAAGAGACACTTCACTCTAGATGCGGACTTTCTGAAGGGCTTTGCTCTGGCCTTGGAGATTGCCTCTACAACTGTTATGGCTGCCAACAAAACCACTGCTTCTTGTGTCAAAACCCACAGTGTTAGCATTTGCTGCCTCATGAGATTCTGCTTCTGCTACAATCTCCAGATGTGCTGCAATGGCTCCAGGAAACTTTGCTTTGGACCACTTCGGATGACCCCACCCCTCAACCACTAGGGATGTCTTTAACTACCTTGCAAAAGCACCACTCTGGTCTGGGAGGAACACCTCCCCTACCCATGACAGGCAAGCATGGCACATCTGCACAGACTGGTATTGCTAAGCAAAAAGTTTATGGTTAGCAGACAGGAGACCGCATGCATGGCTGGCTATATAAGCAGCTCTCCTCCTCAACTCTCCTTGGGTCAGTCCAGGAGACCTCTTTCTTGTGCACTATCTCCGAGTGCTGCAGAATGTTATTTTTGTTAGATGCCATTGAGTTGAGTCCAACTCATAGTGACTCTCACAGGGTTTTCATTGGCTGATTGTTTTGGAATTGCTTCGGAAGTGGATTGCCATGTCTTTCTCCCATTTTTGCAGTGCTGGGGACTGAGCCTGGGTCCTCAGAGAGTGCAGAGCAGCACTCTGCTGCAGAATAGGCTCTAATAAAGCTTCCTTTGGGTGGTTTTATTATCTACTTATGACTTTTTACCTCAGGTAGAGTGGGCTGAGCTGGTTGTATGAACATCTGCTAGCCCCAAACAGACCTAATAGTGGCTGAAGAGCTAAGAGAAAGACTGCAGAAGGTGAAAGACTGGAGAGCTGAGACTGTGGAAGGCAAAGGGCTACAGAGAACAGGAGGCAAAGAGCTGTGGAAAACGGAGAACTATGGAAGGAGAAGGGCTGTAAAGAATAGAAGGACTATGGAAAAGCTGCCATGAGCAAGTGGCCTGGGTGATGGAAGAGTTCTGAAGAGCTGCCATGAACTACTAGCTCCAACTTCCAAGGAGCCACCAAAAGTGACTGACAGCTGAGCTGCCAAAACTCAGGGAATAGGGTGACACTAAGAACTGAGGGTCACTAGCACTCAAAGTGCAGAGATACTAACACTAAAAGGAAATGCACTTTGACTCTTTGTGATTTCTATTCCAAATTGAGCAAAAGAACCCTCACTCAATTGGTAAAACTGCTTTGTACCTCTACTCCACTTTTTTCCCTTCAGTGCTATAGGGTAGAACCCAGGGCCTCACATATGCTAGGCAAGTGCTCTACCACCAAGCTGCACCCTAGCCCCTTTCTTATTTTGAGACAAGGTCTCACTTAGGTTACGCAAGCTGCCTCTGACTTCGAATTTGCAATCCTTCTGCCTCAGCCTCCCAAGTTGCTGGAATTACAGGTATGTGCCATGGCACCTGACAGCCCCACATTTTTAATAAATCTTTGTAAAAAACATTTTGAAAACCTAACCTCACAACCAGACCCACAGAGACAAATATCACATTTTCTCTCATATATGGATGCAAGATTTTAATATATATGTTAAATGTTTTCATATTAAAAAATAAAATCAGCCAGGCATGGTGACACATGCCTGTAATCCCAGTGACTCAAGAGATGGAGGCAGGAGGATTGCAAATTCAAGGCCAGGGGCAACCTGCATAACTTAGCAAGATCTTGTTTCACAATAAAAAGTAAAAAATGGACTGAAAGTGCAGTTCAGTGTTAGGCTGCTTGCAAAGCATGCAGGAGGCCCAGGAATCAATGTCCTCAGTACGGGGCAGGGGGTGGGGGGGATCAACCTCACAGGCCTACAACTGAGAAAAATGATTACAATAAAAAATGGTCTGGTCTCTAAATTATTTGCTATTTATAATGACTTTAAGTAAAAAATCTCTAAGAATGAGGCCCTTATTAAGTAAGTCCTAAATAAACTTATTAAGCCTACAGCTGTACCCTTGTGGCATCCAATCCGGTCAGATCTCAGAAGCTAAGCAGGGTCGGGACTGGTTAGTACTTGGATGGGAGACCGTCTGGGAACACCAGGTGCTGTAGGCTTGAAAGACGAACCCAGCAACCCACTCACAAAAATCAATATACCATTGAAAACCCTATGAACAGCAGAGAAGCACTGAAAACAGTGTTTCGCCTGTTGTATGTAGGGTCACTATGAGTTGGATACCAACTCGACGGCACCTAACAACAACAAGAAGTAACTTATTAGGTGAGAATGAGGCAAGTTTTAGCACTGCCAAAAACACTGTAATACACAAAACGGAGACACAACTCATGTCCCAAAATGTTATTCCAAAAAAATTGCCCAAAGCAAATGTTTCTATGTTGGCTTTTTTTTTTTCATCTCTAAAAAAGAGACCATATAATGCTTTCAGGGGCCACGGGGATATGGTCATGCATAATAAAGAAAAGTATATATAGTATATTGTTGTTGTTGTTAGGTGCCGTCGAGTCGAGTCCGACTCATAGCGACCCTATGTACAGCAGATCGAAACACTTGCCGATTCTGTGCCAGGCAAAACATCTTATTTATGTTTAAGCCCATTGTTGCAGACACTGTGTTAATCCATCTGGTGGAGGGTTTTCCTCTTTTCCGTTGACCTGCCACTCTTCCAAACATGAT